>JAOEHI010045601.1:0-5000 GCA_025447815.1 Percopsis transmontana | reverse complement strand
AGGGTCTAGTTTATCCAGTAAAAGTTTCATCCAGATTGGCCAGGGGGCGCTACAGTCATCGATTGAACATTGCAACATTAATCTAGCGACAGCTACCACACAATGTGACCTATAGCCATTTGCTTGGTCGCTAAATATGCGTCTTCTCATGGCCTACAAGGATCTCACAAATAATGACTTTAATCATTTGTATTTTCGGTATTATGGATTTAATGAAAAACACACTAATGACATCTCCTCCTAGACCATTTGACCAAATATCATAATTCATAGTTTGTTAGACTCTTCAAAGCTTCCTTATTAAAACTTGTTAAAAGAATGTTGAAATTCCTAAGGGTATGGCCGGGAGAGCCTGAAACATATTGCCTAGATCGCTGCCTTGAGCGGAAATGGGCGTGGCTTCTAAACGCTTAGTCCAATGTGAACAAAACCTGCATATTTGGACTCGGCATGAAATTTTACGTCAGAATAATTTTGATTTGCTTAAATGAAGTATAAGACTGTTAGTCAACCAAACAATGAGTCTTTAATATGGCCTCATCTCCTATACTGTCAGAAAACACAATTCCACTTTATTGACGCCTGACTCGAATCTCTGCAAGCTGGATTCAAGTCGCTTGAGATCCGAAGCTCTACGATCGAAATACGATCGCTTAAGGTCTTGCGAATCTTGCGAAAGTGGCGTGCCATATGTGCTCAACCCAGGAAATGCTGCTTGCAGCTTTAATTTATTTTGTATTTATTGTATTTTGTTATGCCATGCAGAGGAAGGTCTTAGCCTAGTTTTACGTAACCCATTTGGCCAGTTTTGCAATACATGTTTTTCTTTATTTCCAAAAAAATATAAATAAAATGAAGATTTTGGCTACAACACTCTTTGTATATGAATGAATATAAATGCAGTCTTTAGAAAAATGTCCCTGTTGTAATTGAAAACCATACCAAATCGTGACCCCCAAACCGAGGTATACCGAACCGTGAATTAAGCATACCGTTACAAGCCTAAAATTTATGAGACTAGTGGTTCTTTTATATTTCTCTACTGTTACACACTTTATACATCAATGTTAAGTCAGGTTTGTTGTTGAAGAATCATCTGCAAGTTAATTATTTAAAATACATTTATGGTTAAACCGAATGACTTTGGTGACAAATTTTGTCCATCTTGTTTTAAAATGACAAAAGCAGTGTAATAAAATCACATAATCTCATTGTCCCGCTCCCACCGCCATGTGTAAACTGCATACTTTTTTAAACCCTGACAGTGAATTGAGTCAAAATATGTGCACCTGATTAGGTGCACATACGCGTGATAAAGCCGATGGCATCAAAATCTCACTCCAGCCAGGTACCCAAAGTTGGCAACCCTGAGATGAATGCGAGTATGAATGTCACATCAGAATCAAGTGTTTTATGTTAATGCATTTTGGAATGTTATTGGTGTATGGCAATTCCAGCATGAAAATCAAAAACTCCTATTAAATTCAATTGGCTTTGGCACAGGGAACCATGGGCGGATCTACAGGGGGGCAGATGCCCGCCCCCACTCTAGAGCCTTGCCCCCCCAGCTGCCCCCCTAACTTTGGTGATCCAAAAACTATAGGCCTACTTGTAAAAACAAACCGCCACTTGCAACAGGGGCTTTCCAAAGAGAGCTGGATGACCGGTCAGGTATATCGCAGTCATCCGTGAGCCGCGCAATGTCAGCCGTATGTCATGCAGGTAGGCTATTTAAAATTTCTCTACACTGTGGGTGAACAGGCCAACATTAAACTGCAATTTGCAGCAATGAGCCGATTTCCAAATGTAATCGGAGCAATCGACTGCACTTACATTGCTATAAGGGCACCATCTGAGAAAGAATTTGCATATGTGAACAGAAAACATTTTCCCTCAATCAATGTGCAAGTGATCTGTGATGCGCAAATGCGTCTGACAAATATTATGGCACGGTGGCCTGGCTCAACTCATGATTCATTCATATTGCGGAGTAGGAGTGTAGGGAACAGACTTGAAGCGGGGGCTGTGCAGGATGGCTGGCTTATTGGTAGAATATAGTCATACATCATTACAGTAAAATACGGCAACAATTTTGTATGTCATCTGAGTATGTGGTTAATGTATCCTTAAGTGACCGTGGTGACCCACTGAAACCCTGGCTCCTCACCCCGCTCACTAACCCCCAGACTGAGCAAGAGCGCCGTTATATTGATGCCAATGCTCGGTCAGTGGTGGAGCGGACTATAGGGCAGCTGAAAGGCCCTTGGCGCTGCTTGGACAGTACTGGCGGCATGCTGCTCTACAGACCACAAAAAGTCTGGCTGCATTGTGCTCTGCCATTCCGTTACCTTGCGCTTATTGCTGATTCCGGAGGACAATCCACCAAATAAAACATTTCTTCTCGTCTCCACTTCAGTTATCAGCACTTCGATCTCGCACTCAGTGAAATTCTTTTTTTGGTGTGCTTGTCTTGTAGCATTATTTGGCATTGTTATTTGCACCTTTCAGCTGAAGGGGGCCGTATTTATAGTCATTTGCATAGTAATTTATGGGAGGAGTCAAGGCGGGTTTTGGGCTCGTGCATGTGCGCTCAATTTCACATTGATTGGGATGTATAAAGAAACGGTGCGCAGGACCTGGCGTATGCCTGGTTTTATACATGTGAATATTTCTGTGCGTACGCACTTTTCAAATTTTGTGCTTACGCCATCTTTCAGTATGAAAGCTACGCAGTCTTTTATACATGAGGCCCCAGGTGAAGTCTAAACACACGTTTAACTTAAAGTTACACTTGTAATGAATGTAATGTATGCTAAAGACGATTCAGCATCAGTGAAAAACAGCGCGTCTATTGCGTTAGCCAAAAGTCAAATCGCTCCCTCGTGATTTGTAAGAGCACTCCGCCCTTTGATTAGTTTTGATTTTAGTAAAGACAAAAACAGCTCAATAAAAAATATAAAATCTTGTTTGTATCCATTTTAACATTTACTGATGGTTGCAGTTTTGCCGACGTTACAACACACAATACAGTGCCAGTTGGGAGATCGATAATTTTTATTTGATTAGCTAAGCAGTCCTATAAAATCTACTTACTCACATATCACAACAATAAGGCTGCACAAATTAACTCAGGTTACAACTGGGTAAATAAATAAAATAGGATTAAGTAGTCTAAAAGTAGTCTTTTTACATATCGACTTTGCAGGCCAGAGTAGCTGAAGAAATTGGCTGAAAACATGAAAAAGAAGGCTAAAGGTGGGAGTATTGCCAGCTTTTTTGCTAGAAAATTCAAACAAGTACACAGGAGGAAGAGAACGAGGGAAATGAAGGGTAAGGCAGTAAACTGGAGACCAGGAGGGTCAGAGCAGGAGAAGACAGAAAGAGACGAGGAAATAAGTGAAGGAGATGTGAAAAAGAAGAATCAGTGAGGGATGAAGAGGAGGCTCCAGATTCAGAGAGAGGGAGGGAGTGATCAGCAGGAGGAAGATGACCGAGAGGAAGAGGGCAGAACTGCAATTCCCCTGGACCACATGGTATGTTTTTATTCTTCCTCCATATAAATTGCCTCACAGTAGGATAACACAATTATTGCACTACATATTTTCATTTTATACTTTTACGTTTTAAAAAGATGCCGTTTTGTTTTGTTTGAACACTGGGCTTATCCCTGTTGTGAATTAAAAACGCTTGTACATTTAAGCATTTAGCAGACGCTTTTATCCAAAGCGACTTACAATTAGTAGCCTAAATTACTTCACCTATGAATTTGCAAAACATTACTGGAAAGTGCATCATTCGCTCCTCAAAACAATTAATATTTACAATAACCTAAAGTTATCACTCTTCAAACAATCAATAATTGCCAACTACAAAGTGCTCAACATTCTTAGTAGAAAGAGTAGAAAATGATTTTTTTTTAAAGGGAGGATAGAATAAGGATTTTTAGTGGGATTAGTGCTATGAAGTAGAAAGATCGGTGGCCGAGGTACAGAGATGAATTCTGAAGAGGTGGGTTTTAAGTCTCCTGCGTAAGATTGATAATGATTCTGCTTTTCTGACCGCTGCAGGAAGCTCATTCCACCATTGCGGAATGTACAAGGGCATGATTAAACAATAACTACCGTAGTTTAAAATTATTTTTGTTAAAGCCATTCACATATAGGGATTCCCACGTAACGTTTCCGTCTGCCCAGCCCACCCTGCCAAGACCTCTTGCCCCCCTTTGTCACTTCATGTAAAATTTTCTAGATCCGCCACTGAAGCGAACATGTTTAAATTTGAAGAATTATTAGAATTATCCACTGACAAAAGAAAACATATTTAGCCTACCAAAATCACTTTTAGTGATTAAAACAGTTATCCTAGCCTAATGTTTTAGGAGTGAAAATTTATATTTTTTATATAGAAATGTAACCATAGATATCGATCATGTTTGGTAATTTGATGTTGTTACTAAATCCTAACTAACAATATTACAATGAAAAGCAACTAGAAACGTACTTGCTCGAAACTTCAGCACCAAGGACGCCAGCGTCGCCATCTTCAATCATGTGAATCGTGCACTCCCCGTTCTGCTTGTTCTTCTCTTCTTTTTTCTTCTTCGGCGTTTAAAGGCAGCCGGCATCCTCAAGGTGACATTACTGCCATCTTGTGGCGATAACACACATTCTGACTCAAGATTCAAGATTCAAAGTTTTATTGGTCACATACACCGACATCAGCAAGGAATGGTAATTAACTGTTGGTCGTTAACACTTAACTCTTCAGACACAAGACTATCAATACAATATAAAGTAAAAGAAAATATAATTAAAAATAGTAATTATTTTAATTATACCCTGCTACAAGACTTTTGAATCCAAGCAGGTGTGGGCCTGGCGAGCAGTGATGGGAAAGTTCATGCCAATTACAAAAGCTCATAACTGTGACGTAGAACTGATTTAGCTCATTATTTATCGGCGTGCCCAGTTGAGACAGACCCGCCCATTTGACAACCGCTC
>JAOEHI010045580.1:0-20944 GCA_025447815.1 Percopsis transmontana | reverse complement strand
ACAAACAAACAGAAGAGCTTGTAACGAAAAGAAAGACCCCCCCCCCCCAAGTTATTGCTTCGTTCCCCATAAGAAGCCATAACAATCAGCGTTTAAATGTGCAACAGCGCCCTCTGCGTTCACAGAATTCGACGGTCACAGAATTTGGTGTTACACCGGCGCCCCTGTTAGATACCCGTCAGAATAGCAATTATCCGACTACGACAGATTTACTATGCTACACCGCAAATCTGCTGACTCGAAAACTTGCGTACACGAGCTGAGACTTGACGTGAGATTTGAGGGTAGCATCCCCTCACATTGATAAATGCCGAGCTTTGCGTGGAAATAACTGTAGGCTACGCCCAGTTTTATGTTGTACGTCCGTTTCGTAAATGAAGGCCATTATGTTCGGTCTGGAATTCTGTAGCGTGTGAATGTGGTGAGTGCAGGCGCAGACCAAGCAGCACACGAGAGATGGTGGTGAAGAGCGTAGCTCGGCATTAAATAATGCCATCCGCTGGAACGAGGCTTCGACGAACACGTCGGGTGACACACAACAAACAGACAATCCCAGACACTGAACCACCCTAGCTCCCCACAGGTGCACATAATGACATAGTAAGGATGTGGAACAGGTGTGGCTTGAGTGTGCTGGTAGTGTGGGTGGCTTAATACATTGTGCATTACATATAATAATTCTAATTTAACTAGAAATTGGAGGCAGAATGTTACAGTATATGGATTGTCTCAAAATCGCAAGTTAAAATTGTCATTGATAACAATACATTATTCATATTCAGAAGGTTTTTCTCCCAGCGTTTATTTGTTCATGTCCTTGATCTTAAAATTTGTTTTGCTCCAATCCAATTGTATTTCTATGGGCTACGGACAACTATTCAAATAACTTGGAGTCAAAAGTTTCAAGAATTAAACTATAGGCCGCTTCAAGTCATATGTCAAAGACAACCAAACTGCATTAAAAGTAATCATTATAAATGAAAAATTGTGTCTTTTAGCCACAATAAAAGGAAGGGCTTAGCCCTGCTCTTCCATTAAAACCGACCACTATGGATATGGGATTGCCTTACTCAAATGCACATGAATAGTTTTATGAAATCAAGGGTCATTAAATCCAATAAATTGACAATCCTAACTAACCATACCTGCATAGCAAAGTGTGGTGTGTAGGCATAACCTGTTACCTGATTTGGCTGCAGTCACACAAATCCTTTTATGCATTTCCCACTTTATCTCCAGCTGCATCCAACCTTTCCCACCATCTGTTATCAACCATTTTAAACGTGTGAAAGATTAGCAGAGAGTATGGTATCAAGGCGGAGGCAAAAAAGCTAATAAAAGCTAATAATACATAATTATTTAATACATTACACATCTGCTCTATGCATGCATTCAGTACCCTAATCGCACCTGCAGAATGAGGACCAATTGGTGCACAAAGTATTCATAGCCACCTCCCAAAGTGGAAGCTAGTGATCTGAGGCTAGTCACAATGCAGGGCAACTGTGTACAGCTTCAGTGCATCTACACCAGTTTTAAGAATGCAGTCACCATAGTATGGCAAATGTCACATAAAGGTCATGTCAAGTGTAGACATACAAGAGGGAGTCAGGGACACACTGGCTGCACATACACATAAACTGACTCCTGCTATTGGAATTCAGAGGTTTATTTGTGCTTTGTACAGAAGGTAAACAGGTTTTTAATTTAATAATGAATTGGTCTTTCAATATAAATCTGACTTTGACTGACAATGATGTCCAACTTAATGTGATGAAGGTAAATATAAAATAGAAGTTTTGGGTCAGATAAGAAAATCTTTATTACAAATAGTGAAATTAAACCAGTTATCTGTTCATTTTGAAAAGTGATCATTTTTAAAGACATGCTGCATTGCCACTATTTAACAGCCTTTATAATAAAGTAAAGATCAATTATATGCACACTGCCATAATGCAAAAGATATACATGTTCTGTACTTGGTGGTCCGTCGAATAGTGAAACATTTCTTCTTAGCACTACAGTGAATTAGGGATTACAGACAGAAATAGACAAATCCAGGTGAAAGCAAAAATATCCCTAGTTAGTTTCACCTATTACACGTTGTAAATCCACTTCTATTAGTTTACCTCAAAGGTAGGAAGTGGATTATAGAAATACTTTTTAAGGCCAGAGATAACTGGGATATTCCCTGTGTATGTTCAGAATGTTGCTTTATAGTCAAAAATCAAAACCTTTGGTGTCTGAAATAGTGCGAAAGATATGGTGTTAATGATACATATTTTACCTCTACACCACTGAAAGGGGGGATTGTGAGATTGTGAGAAAGTGGGATTGGTCAGGGTACATGTTACATTACAGATCTTCTAATGATGAACACTGTTTTTGGAATTCCGTCAAAAGCACTGGAAAGGGAAATGTCCCCTGCTTAAGCATGATTAGGCGTCTGCGTGTTCAAAGCAAACGCGAGCTCAAAGTACACCAGCTTCAGCTGGCCTCTGGAGTGTTCTTGGCCATTCAGTTCCTCTGCCAGCAGAGAGCTGCGAATATTAACAGCATGCTGCAGCATCAAAGTGTTTCATAAAGCACCGAGCAATTTCAAATCTTTCAATCTGCTGACATTGATTTGTCTCCGACTAAATCTCAATAAACATTGAGTCGATCCAACTCAGACCAACATGTCGTGCAAACTAATCCAGCATAGATGAGCTTTAATGCTCTGATATTCCCAAAAATTGATTTCCACTGAGACTGTTATCTGCTTGTTCAGGTGCATCTACACTATTGCAGACACATCTGCCAGCTGAAAAGCTTCAAGTAGCCATTATAATGTCAAAAGTAATACATCTGACATTAAATGGCTACAAATAAACATTAGTTGAGTGCCCCAACATTAAACAGCTCAATATAACATAGACATAACTTTTTTGTAGGTTGGTTAAAATTTGATTGAGCACCATCATATTTGTTTAATTGATTTCAAAACACAGGCTCACAATATGATTTACATAATTGTACCACGAACCCTCCTGAACTCATGGATAAACTGACACACCAAACCAAACAGCTCCTGAGAATCTTGATCAGATGTTTCTCCGAATTTAACCTTGACAAAAGTAAGAAAGAAAAATCAAGATTAGTTGGTTGCAAAAGCAAGAAAGATAATCAAAGATTCATGGACTGTTGATTCTGCAATACTTTTTAAAATTATATTTAATATTAAATATGATTGAAAAATTCAGCCGCATGTAAATTTATCATACTATTCATAACCGACCTTTGCCATAATTATCTCGTGTACTGCTTCAGCATGACACCCATTTCTCGCGTGCTCATAGACATTTATGTAGACACATATGCCTGAATTAATACATGTAGGTGACTATGGTCAGTGACATACATATTCTGAAAGTTTTTTTTAAAGGAGTATTGTGGTAAGCTAAACATGTACTGTGACATTTATAAATTTTAAATGATTGAAGACAAGATACACCACAATATGATTGATATCACAGTCTTATCATGATTCACATGGTGTGTTTAGCTCCCCACATTTAGCACAGATAGTGATGTTAGAACAGTTATAAACCATAGTATGTGTATGCTAGGAGCAGGCCAGTTTTTCAGAGGACCAAAATAAGCCATGTTTGCCATAAAATATATATTTTGCAAGTTAGGGACCATGCTTATTAAGATGTTATGCTAATGAGTCAAACAGCATTACAATTTAAATGGGCAAAACCAAGGGTTTTATTGGTTAAATGAAATGGTGGCATTTTAAATACAATAAATACTAGTTCCACCTTAATGCTTTCAAAATATTTGACTCAACAATATGGGAGGAGAAGATTTAAATGTATGCTATATGAAGGTAATTTATCATGGTTTGCAATAAATGCATCTGCTATTTACCATCTGTAAAAAGCTGTTAAAATAATTGCAATAACTAGATACAGTTGCCTTGCATGTTGTCTGTTGCAATTTGTTAAAGAGGAATTAATTTTTAGGCTTACAATATGGATATATTTAATATTTTCGGTTTTATTTATTTATTGCTCAATTTATTTGTAAAGAATCAATAATATAATGTTTAATTTAAAACAATTGTAAAATAGAATTAGTTATTTTTAGTTATTTTGATTGCATATTCATTCATTATTAAACTTATCTTAATCAGTCTCTAGGTGCTGACTGAATTTATTTTACCCGTTTTTTTTACTACACAGGTTTCCTTTTTGCTGGAAGTACTCCAGCAGAGGAACATGTAAATTAGTTTAGTCTACAAACATGTCAGACTTCACAAAGAGTAATTAATCCACTCTTGTCAGTGTGTTAGCAAGACAGCAACCTGACTTGTCATAGTAAACAGCTTTTAACTATCGGAAATCTCCCAGGCGTGCAGAAAGGTAAGGTTAGCAAGGTCATTTGCAGTAACCTGGCCAAAGACAAACAGAATTTTCTTCTAATGTGAGAAACAGAAGAACGTGATTTTTCACTCAGTTCATTCTTTCTTGTCTCAAAAATATAATTGTACCTACTGTACAACTTTTCCCTACCACACCTACAGCTTACAATTATCTTTTGGAGCTGAAATAAAGTTCAGGGTTTCTGTAATTCAAAGTCCAGGGAGGTACATTTAATAGGAATCTTTAGTGGGAATCATTAGATACCTGTAATTCATTTTTAATTCCTAAGATTGTGTAGCTTTTGGTGACCAGGTTGTTCTTTTATTCGTAATGACAAGAACCTCATAGGAGCCCTAATAACAATTGAGGTCAAATATTTGTCACTTTGTGGTGAAACCACAGTTACAAAACCTGGGAGTTTTACTGAGGTCTGAAAATCACTGCCGCAATGCCATCGTATGGGGGATATATTTCCACGTTTCAGAACACAAATTCCAGCTTGACGGTGCTGTGAATCCTTGACTCCCAACTTCCACAGGGAGTACTCCTGCGTTCCAACCCCAGCTGTTTCCAGTCTAAGGTTCCCACTGCCTCTGTGCGCTTGCCCTACAACTTGTGATCCATGGCTCAGATGAACTGCTATGGCAATCTTAGTGGGACCTTTGTTCATGCAAAGAAAAGCTAGAACAAATTTTCTGGCTACATTGGGACAGTAACAAAGGCTCACCAATATAGAGTATTGCCCTAAAGCCTAATGATAAAATTTTTCACAGCTAAACTGGTGTTAACCTTCACCTATGGTGAAATCTGTGTCTGTATATATCTGATGGCTGATATTCCAGTCCTGAGGTAAGCCGTTTTGGATGTGGTATGAACAAACATCGTAACCTTGAGGACTTGTCAATTTGAAATACACCCAACCTCCCCCAGATAAACACAGAAACGAGTAAAGAGATATCTGGACACTCTTGGTGCACAGAGCCATCTGTCTCCTGAGCCTGTACAACCGAAATATTGGAATAATAACTCAGGGTTTACCAATATGTCAGCGTAGAGTTTCTTCATCTCCTCACACTTCTTCGTCAACAAAGAAAGATCTGTGTCGTATTTGTCAATCGCCATCTGGAGAAAAAGCAGTGGAGTTGTTGAGTTTACATTACAGAAGTCATTCATTTGTGCAAGATTCAAGGACTGTGGAATCCCATACGGGTGTTTTGAAATGTTTTAATTTGCCTCCAACTCCTACATTGACTAGACAGAAGCACAGTAATTAAAACTCACTGGAAAGTGTCATCAGTTTGAATAGTAACACTGTACACCCACAGGTGTTTTGACTTTCAGTTTTTTACAATTGCTTACACACTAAAGTTTTATATAACATAGTTAGTGAAACCTTACACTCAGGGAGCAAAACTACAGCCCAGCTCTGCACAACTATAAGCACATTCTCAGCCTCACACCTTCTGCAAAACACTAGACACAGTGTTTTGCAAAATACTAAACATACACAGGCTACATTAGACACAAAAATCTCTTCTTTGCGATGTCAAGACATTGCTTTCTAAAATGCCACACCTGTGAAACAATTGATTGTCAAACATTGCCATCAGGTGTACAGACAATTAGGTGCATAACTCTAAACTCACCAATCATGCGCAAGCACTATAAAAAGGCAACAGGTGAGTTTACCTGTCGTCAACAAAAATGGAAGGTAATGTTCAAGGAAAAGAAAGAGGAAAAGGAACAGGAAAAGGAAGAGGAAAAGGAAGAGGAAAAGAAAGAGGAAAAGGAGGAGGAAAAGGAGGAGGAAAAGGAAGAAGGAGACCGAGAGGACATGGACAAAGAAGACGAGGACCAAATTCATCAAATTATATTAGAGCAACATTGATTGACCATGTTGTAAACCATGGGTTGACATTCAGAGAGGCTGGACATAAGAGTTCAGCCCAACTTGAGCAGATATACTGTTGCAACAGTAATTCGGACATTTCGACAAGAGAACAGGTGAGAAACAACTAATTTTTACTGTCTACAGTACATTACAGTATAATCAGTTAATACAGTATATAGCCTACAATATGCAGTACATTAGTACTCTATGGTATTTTTATATGTATATTGATTGGTCTACAGGATTGAGGGTTGACCACATCAAGGCGGAAGGGGCCAACAATTCTCTGAAGAACAAGAGAGAGCTATCATAAACATGGTTTTGGCCAATAATGCAATATGCCTCAGGGAAATTCAAACAAACATCCTTAATGACAAAGCGGTGTTCAATAATGTTCATCAGGTTTCCCTATCAACATTGGGGCGAATCCTTAAAAAACATCACATACAGATGAAACAACTCTACAAAGTTCCATTTGAACGAAATTCGGAGAAAGTAAAAGACCTGCGGCATGAATATGTGGAGGTATGTACTGTAATGCACACTGCACAAATAACCCTTTTTCACGTAAATGTATAGTAGGCCGACATTGAACTACACAATGTTGTCTATTTTTCAGAGAGTTTTGCAAATGGAAGCTGCTGCAATCCAGCATGAATTTATCTTCGTAGATGAAGCTGTGTTTAACCTGACTAAAGTAAGAAAAAGAAGAAGAAACATCATTGGACATAGAGCTTTTCTCAATGGTCCGGGCCAGCGTGGTGGTAACATCCCCATGTGTGCTGCCATCTCCCAGAATGGGGTCCATGCCAAATTTGGTCCTTACAACACGGCCCACATACTCAAATTTTTAGACAGACTACACAACATCATCACGATGCAGAGCAGATGAGATACATTATCATCATGTATCTTTCCACCGATCTGCTCTGGACCAAAACTGGTTTCATCAGCATCAACAATATATACTCCAATAGCTCCCACCATATTCTTCCTTCCTTAACCCTATTGAGGAGTTTTTTTCGGTATGGCGGTGGAAGGTTTATGATCTCCAGCCCTATATCAGGATGCCCCTCATTCAAGCTATGGAGGATGCCAGCGACCAAATGGATGCAGCATCTGTGCAAGGGTGGATTCGCCATTCAAGACGATACTTCATAGTCTGCGATGTGGACGAAGTGCTATGACCAGATCCAGCCAGGCGTAGAGATAATTTTTTGTTTTTGTTTTTTGAACTGTACATTACTGTACTTCCTGCTTTCGTTTTTGTTTCCACAATTGTTTTTGCTGACAATAAATATAATCAGTATGCAGTACTGTGTTTGCTGTGTTTGGTCAATATATCCAATACAATAATAACAATACTGTATCTCTGAAAAGTCAAATCCAGACTATTTCATTTAAAAAGTAGAATTTATTAATGTGTTTAAGATTGAGCATAGCAGTGTTCAACTGGTTCAAACAGAAATAGATAATTTGAACCGTGTGTGTGCCACACAGTGACAAAATTGGGTTTTTATTAAATTATTGTATATTTTTGAATGAAGTGTTTCATTTTGCAAACTATCTGAGGTTTTCTGTTACTTGTGTGAATAGTTGTGTGAATTGTGTGTAGTGTTTTGACAAAATGAGCCCGGTTTTCAAAATCGTGCTTAAGCATTCAAAAGAAACTGTGATTTGGCCGATCTTCTCAGGACTGTGTGGGTGTGTACATGCCTCGCTTGATTGACATCTCCCTGACTCTCCTCTGTCAGTTTTGTTTTGCCTGTAGGCGGGACAACTAACTAATTAAGTTATAAATAAAAAGGTATTTTCCACCCGAGAAGAGAGCTAATTAGCCAACTTAAACTTTTTCTTTGTGATTTAGTCGCTGTGCTGTCAATTTAAATCAGGTGTTAAAGTGTCAAATATAGAAAGATTAGCATCATTAAAATTGTTATTTTTATATTTTTGCAGGGTTAATCTACTGTCATTCTTTAACTGTCACGATCGGCGCGCATCGGTCCATGCGCGCTCCGTGTCCCTCTTCCCCAGTGCGCACCTGTAAGCTGATTAGACCTACAGGTGCGCCTCCTTAGTTTTTTGATTATTGAACTATTTAAGTTTTCCCAACAGCACAAGGTGTTGTGGTCATTGTTTTGGCTGGATGCCCTGTACGTGTGCGTTTCTTTTATTAAAACGACGGTTACAAGCGTTGCACCAGCAATTCCGCCTGTGTGTGTTCCTCTGGCTCGCGCTTACTCTCGCTCACCACGCACCGCTATTAAATTAACTCACATTAACTGAAATCTATAATTGCAATTGTACCCAATTCAGTATTAAAATTATATAGATAGATAATGGGGCTTAATAATTTACCTTCAGGTCTTTGATGAATCTTGGATGCTGAGCCCCCAAATTCTTCTTCTTGTAAGTTTTCTTATATGTGATGACTTTCAGAAATTCATTCTTCAGTACTAGAGGACGATATTGTTTAGTTGCTATCCATCATATATGAGCATTGTACAAACTAGCTGCTTTATATCAAATAGCATCTCCTATCTGATTCTGTAAAGTGCAGTATTTTTACTCATGGCATCTGATTTATGGTCATTCATAAAACATTTATTAAACAGAGCTCATAGATTTCCTGTACAATGGGGCAGCAGCTACTCAATTCATCCACATATAGGCTATGCTAAATATCCTGCAATATATAAATAAAGATGTGTCACTATTCCATTGATCGCAGAGAATGAACACAACCTAGTAAAATATGAGTAACTCACCATCTACCTCTGCAGTCAGCCCTTTGATGGAAGCTATCCAAAAACACAGACACAAACAATGAAGTTTAACTAATCCGTTTCTAATTGAAAAGTGCTCCACAAATTATTTGGCTTTGATGAAATCAGTGTGCAGCATTTACCTCCTGGGACAGTTTCAAATTCCGCCAGCTCCTGGGTAAACGCAGCCAAGCCTGGTTCATGCAACATGATCTGCTCTACAAGGGCATGGAGCAAGGTAAACTTTCTGTCCCTCCCGCGGAGCTGAGAGAGCTGGAGGTGAAGAGAGGTGTCACAAAAGGGCAATGCCCACGCAACCCTGGCACTCCCCTGCCACACAACACAAGCCTTGAAATGAGCGATGGCCAGAAATGTAAAAACATGGACCTATATGACCAGATGTAGCGATCTTGCCCAAGGGCGGCCAAAGAACTGGTTGTCAAGGTAGATTCTATTTACATTACAAAAAAAAAATATATGCAATGTTAACTGTATATCTTTTTATTTTTGTATTCAATCATGTATAGAAATATGTGTAGATAAATGCCAATTAAGTTGCACATTGGGTGGTGCCACATAAGTGAAAGGACCTCTCTTATCCCGCCATAGACACTCATAATCTTTGTCTAAGTTATGTTGTTTACAAATTTGTGGTCCAAGCCAGCCCCAGGGGACCCTAGCTACAAGACAGTCAAGTATCATATTTCAGAAAGAAAAAAAAAACCACTACAATAGCCCAAATAAATGTTTTTAACCTGAAAATAAGGACAAACCGACCCTCTGTATTACACCTCAAAACACCTTTCAGGGCATATGAGGCTTCATTAACTGGAGCAGAGGACATTTTGCAAGCTGGCCAGGAGCCCCTGTGTGTAAATGCCCCATTAGGGAACTATGGACTCAAAGTGCTGGTTGAAACAAAAATAAATTGATGGAAATAGATGAAGATACCAGCACTGAATATCTACACAAACCCAGTGGCAAAAACAATGTATATTTCACATTTAATGAACCCCTTAAGCAAGAAAAGGTGGCTTAATAGCTATACTGTGGCTTGAAACCTCAGCTAAGGTAAATGAATGCCACAGGTAATGGCAGCACACCTCTCAGACACCATGTGATGTCGTGTTTATTATGCAGTCACCTCGGTCCCAAACTGGCTGGAGGTGTGACCTGAAGTGAACCAGCGGGTGCCCGCAAAAGTAAGGACACAGGAGAATACTGAAAGGTGGAACTCCGAAACTCTGCCGTGTATATCAATGAGTGGTGTCATTAGCTTAGCGCTAGTCTTATTAGCCTAGCGCCAAAGGTCAGGCGAACGTGGCGGGTTCCTACTTTAGTTAAGGAGGACAGGCGGAATCCCTTGGTCTTTTGCTTTCCGGCGTTCTTATTGAGGTAATTGCCAATGGCGAGGAGGTACTCCAGCACGGACACAAATAACCCGGAGTTGTACAGCTCCGTGCACATGCTGATTTTCTTGTTAATCACCTGGAAGACAAACAGAAGCACAGACCAAAGTAATTTGTCAGCGGTGCCGCTTCATACTTGCTTGCACTACCTTTTTCTCCAAACAATGAGGCTTTAGGATTTGAGTGGAATATGATTCAAACTTGTTATGCAGTTCTGCTGAGCCTCTGCTGACAAAAAAACAACCTTGGCATAATATTTAATGTTATGTAGGTATATAGGCCTATTATACAACACATTCGAGCTCATAAAAATTAATAATTCTTGATATTTTGGGATTGTACTCTTTTAATTTAATTGGTCAGCCAAGTTTGATAGCAAAATCCTATTTAAATGGAGGATAAACGTTGTTAGTGCAATATTTTTTCCACAAAGGTAAGATAGGGAAAATAGCTACTCTTGATACAGGTAACAATACAGTCTGATGAAACACGAGCATCCCAGCTATCCAGAAAATGTGCTTTCTTTTGGACCATTACTTAGCTAAAGCATGTTCCCTACTGCTTGAAGGCCTCTCCTGTGTACATCAAAGTCAAACTATTTACAGCATCTGTTACTCATGAAACGTCTGAAAACACTAACTACTGTACTTTATATAGGACCTCTCTTATTTAGACTGTCTGCCGATATATTAAACAAGATAAAAAGCTATATCGTGCTTGTTAACGTTTGACTGAATTAAGTCTATGGCTTTCCTAGTTTTTAAAAGAAAAGTTTCTGTTTCTAGCATGAAAAAATATCCTTTTGGAGGTTGGCTGTGGGCATATAGGGCCATATCATTGGTTGGGAGAACTGACCAATTCACTTGAGTAACTCTGACCAAATGCTGTTTCAAGTCTGAACGAAGAATGTATAATTGTTCAACGAGTGACTCATTCACTAAACGAGAATGGGGCATCTCGGTCGTGAGTGACATTTTGGGAAACCGGAAACGTCAATGAACAACCTAGAGAACGAGTCTTTTGAACGAATCCTTTAATTGAACAGAGTGAAATTATTTGAATCTTTAAAAAGACTTGAATTTGATATCTCTAGTGGAAGAATATGCCAGAGATGATTTGTTACAATCCAGAAATTAGGTCACACCTGGGGCCAAATCTGACTGGATTTTTGCATAGAGGAATTTGGGGATAAATTGATATTAACAACTGACCACACAATTGGAAAACCTTGAATTTTAAGACTTTTAAAAGTGCAACAGATATGACCCCAGTCTGCACACAATGGGCTCCATGCCGTAAT
Source organism: Percopsis transmontana (assembly GCA_025447815.1). Taxonomy (NCBI): domain Eukaryota; kingdom Metazoa; phylum Chordata; class Actinopteri; order Percopsiformes; family Percopsidae; genus Percopsis; species Percopsis transmontana. The sequence continues at coordinate 9,173 of JAOEHI010045580.1, read as the reverse complement.
AGAAAGAACATTTCTTAGATACACTGTACACTGTAGTTGAGAGAAGAACTAGACTAGTAAGTTTGTAAACTGAAATTGCAAAACTTTTTGGTATAATGCCTTTCAGCAAACATTATTTTTCTCTGTGTTTTAGACAATGAAAAATGGCTGTTATAGTCAATGGATTACAGTGCAATCATTCTTATCCATATGTTGTGTTCATTCTGAGACAGTCAGCAGACGAGAGATTGGGGAAGCAAACAGTGATGCTGGAAGCAAACAGTGATGCTGAAACAACTTAAAAAACACACAGGAAGTGCTGGAAGGTGTTTATGTCTGACTCCAGACCCCAATGGAATTGCAAACACAGACAAGTGTTAATGACTAATGTGGCTAATTAGGGATTTCACTGTTTGTATACTGAGACAACCTGAGGATTATAAACCACTGGCTGGTTTAAAAATGCTACGTATTCAACCTGTGTCCTGCAGATTCAAAGTGCATGTCATTACTAAGGAGTTTAAAATACTGTTGGAATTATCTTTGTTTTTTTGTTATTGTTAGAATTATCTAAGCTGTTCTGAGAATAAACAAATACAGTAATATAAGGGATAAAACAAACACATGCACTTCAATAGGGCTGGCAATACAGAATGTATTATGACATTGAAAGAGAAGTTTGATTTACCTAAATTTTTTCTGAAATGAGTGGTGTTTTAGAGTGCTTCTTGTGCCACTCTGCCTTTTAAGATATTAAACCCTCCGACAAATTGAACGGACTACAACGCCTTCACTTCAAAATTAATACGTAAACCGAAGAGGAAAAAAAAAACGTATTACTGTCAATCTATTACGGGATGTGCTCTCCACTTTGGGTTTAAAAACCACGATATAGCTGCAGTAACATTTAAATGTGACATCTCTCGGCGGAGACAGTGGTTTTAATCGCTTATTATGTTACAAACTTTTACACACTTCAACTTTTGATTTGCTGCCATAAGACAACAAGCAACTCACCGGCACCAGGTCACTCATGCTGACGGGAAGCTCTTTCAAGGTCAACAGCAGGTCAAGACGTGTGCTTAGGTAGGGAATATTACACATCTGTAGTAGGGTAAAGATTCAAGACCATTGAGTTGCATGTGTGTTCATGTTTGTGTATGTGTATGTGTGTGTAAGATCAATGTTTGCATACAAACAATTATTCCCTTTTCTTACACGCAGTGCAATCATCATAACATTACACAGCCTATTTCCATGTAATTATTCAGTTTTTGCTGCTGAGAGACACTTGAGGGAGATATAGTCATTGGATGGCTGCAGCTAGTTCTTACAGACTAGACATCTCATGCGTGGAGAGCCCAGATTGCCTCGGCATCAAGTAGACAGTAGAGAGCTGTGGGCCTGTCGGCAGGTTGATTTAACAGAGAGACTGAAGGCTTGACACTTTGAAACGATTGGCTGAGCTGCCTAGTCGACCTTTGTGCTGTTGCTAACCTCTAACAAATCATTCCATATTGTCAGAAAGCCTCATTCAGGCTCAGGTGGCTATCGCAAAAGCCAGAGGCTACTTAGCCTGATGGACGGTAAGGAAAGTTATTAGGATTAGTGCTAGCGATCTAGACCACACAGTAATTTGGCTATTTTAGCCCCGGAACGCGTCACCCTTTCATCTTATCACATACTCATAATGCAATTTGGATTTTTCACGTTAACAGGTCACACTGGCCTTGTGGCAAGCTAACACTATTGTTATTCCTCCATTTGCTACAGAAGTCATATAATATGAATTACAGTATGACATATATATATAATGTATGTGGTATTATTTCCCTCAGAGGTAGAGGTAAACTTGCCAACACCAATATATAGATGTTTACCAGTTTTCTCTAATTATTCTCCATGGGATGGAGCTGGTCAGAGGACTATGGTGAGATTAAAGGTACACTAGTTCCCAGTTCCCTCAGATGAGAGTTTATGTACAAAAAACACCTGCTGCTGTAGGTGGAGGGGTAGAGAACAGTGTGAGCTCTGTAGGAGGATGTGTAGAAAGGAGGGCAAGCCACTCATTCAACCGTAGGAGGGACATGCGCTCTCTGAGTTTCAACCACAACCATTCTGGACACGAATCACAGAGTGTACCTTTAAAAAAATATTTAATGTGGAGGGATTTCATGATGGTGTTAGCTATGTTTTGGCCACAGCCTGGAGAGCCAGTAACACGGTTAGTTACTGCTGATGCGGTGTGTGTAGGTGTGGGCGTGATTTAGCTCTGTCTGTATGAGGGGGGAGAGTCGGGAGGTGGGGTTCACGGGACTTGGGGATTGGGGGACAGGTGTACGCAATGAAGAAATCACCCGTTTCCCTAGTAAAGGAGCCCGGGAGCCGACAGGCTGCCAAGGCGACCAAGCACAGGAGTTGGACAAAGAAACCTGTACCAAGAGCTGAATATACTGTGAACAGCACGCTTAAACACTATCACTCGTCATGCAGCATTTTATATTCGCCACACGGTGATAAGTAGCCTAGTGGAGATGTCTGGAAGACAGTCCATCAGATGACATAGGATGGTACAGTGCAGTCATTTGAAGTATCCTAAAACACTGTGGGAGGGACTGCTCAATTGCAGCGTGCCTAGAACCCCGAATTGAAACTGATGGTTTGTTTTTTTGTGCACGGCTGTAAGGGAGGGGTAGAGAACAGTGTGTGTCATTAGGAGAACCGGGGGGGGGGGGGGAATTAAAGAGGAATGAGGAGGCGGGAGGAGCGCTCAGTTGCTCACAGAGCCTTAAACCAAAACACCATAAGAAAAAAACATATAAATAACCTCCGACATTCTTTCAAAACGTCTAAAGGGGGTTCCTGAAGGTAAATGTAGAAATCTGTAAGTGAAAATCCATTGTAGAGCTGTAATTTCATTACAAAATTGTAACATTAAAAGATTTTACAAGGGTGCGCATAATCATTCTGTAATTAGAAGAGCTTCAATAGACACAGTCCCAGTTTAGTTTGGCATCTCGCACGCCCAGTTGTAATATCACTTCAATTATCAAGACGACTGAAGGGGTTTTCCAGTGCATCTACAGCAGTGTCTGGGTTGATAACTCATTAGGACTGCATAAAGGTGGAAGACACTATATTTTTACTATATTTCCTGTGAGCAGGGCTTTATGTACTTTTCATACTGTTTCACAGTATGGTGCGACTGCAACTGTTAATTATTAAATCCATTAAGCTTGGTGCTACACATTCCTGCTATACGCTGAGGGACAACTATTTTATACCCTGCAATCAAGGCATGAGATGACTAGTCTAGGGAATGGTGATTCAACACAGGCGCTGTAAGGAAAAGATAGCAACAGTGAAAGTGAGGTAATGTGCACCATTGGGAATGTGTTGCATGTCAACATGGTCCATCTTTATGGGGACTAACAAAGTTGTTTTTAAGTAGAAACGTTACCTCCATCATGTATTGGTCCACGATATGAAGTTCTGAGATGGTTCCCTTGTAGGATTTATACATTTCCACGTCATCCACGGTCGGAATGTATCTTAAAAACACACAAACACAGCTTGTAATGTAAGGTTTGAATACTGCATATCATGTGTAGGGCTGCACAATAAATCATATATTAATTTCATATATTAATATTACTATGGAGGTGTGGGCGTGGTTTAGCGTTGTCTGTATTGGAGAAAATGATAGGGGATTGGCTTTGATTTGAATAGAATAGCGTGGCTAGTTTCAAGATGACTTAATTCAGTTCATTTGAACAATAACTGTCTCATGGTATGACTTGACTAGAACTGATTGTTCCTTTAACACAATTTCACAACATGTTATTTGCAAAACACTGCGATATCTCTTGGCCTCTATCCTATGTCTTGTTGTACCTGGTAAGGCTGTAGTGGCTCAGGGAAAGGCAGGGGATTAAAAGCCAAGTAGCAATGACGGTTCTCGTCAGTTTCTATTAAGTAGCAGGACCAGTGATGCAGCCCATCATTCAGCTGCACTGTATTTGAACCCTGCTCTTCTTAAAGTGGAGTTGCTCCTTCCGTTATTTAAGGCACTTCAGGCCCAAAACCGAGACTCACATAGGATGTGAGATGGAGTATTGGTCATTAATATTGCAGCCCCTGTTGGGAGTGGTTCTTCCAAAATTGTATTCCTCAGGCCCATGTCAGCAACATTACAATATATATTACATTTTCATAGAATAAATATAACACCCCCCACGTGGTACATTACATCACCCACTCCTTCCAGGTGGTCGGCCTTTACAGCGAGTGAGTAAACTGTAAGGTAATAAGGGGCGAGCGTTTTATCCCACTTTCTATGTTATAATCCTAAGGGCACCTCAATAGTTTCCATCTCCACAAATAACCCACAATAAAAGTTTTATTACTGAGTGGATCTGGTAAAAGGTTCCTCCGTATTCTCTTTAGTATATGATCGCTAGTCGCGGACCCTTGTCTTTCCATGTCTAACAGGCGACAGATGTTTTGGTGAACATCTCTTTCCTGCAATTTCGTCCCTGGCATGAAGAACATTTTAACCTACTGTGCAGGCATAATGGCGGTTCAACTGTCAGTTGCTGTCATGATACGGTACTGTGAGTGAATACAGTAAGAGAATGTGAATATACTCTGAGAACATTGTCATACCTCCTAAGTGAGGCAATCTGCTCTTCAGACAAGCCTCCTTCGTCTTCATTGATAATGTACAGTTTGTCCTTCAGCTCTGCTGGTTGCACTGGAAAACTTTTGAGGAAAATGTCTAGAGAAACAATGCATAAAGAAACAACACACAATAGTATGTGAAATAATCTCTCGACATTGAGCCTTTACGCAGCGATGAAATAACTCTTAAAACATTCTGAAGACAAAAGATTGCTCTAGTTAATTACTTCCCCTCAAGCACCGGAGGGGAGTGTGCTAATTTGCATTCTGTCAAGTCAAAATAGATGGGAAATTTATATTTTACCTAAAACATTCTGCCTGAGCGGAAGCTGAGAGCGACACAATTCAGAGGAAATTCTTCTAAAGTAATTAGGGTGGAATACTTGTGTCAAACCCAAGCACTCAACTTCCCTTTGTAATGTTTTGAGGTATCTGCTAAATGACCTAATTGTATTTCTCTGACATTGGATTAATTTATATTAATCCAATGTAGGAAGGCTCCCCTGCTCGTCTTCGGCACATTAAGTGTTTCCTTTCTAAAGGCCAAAAACTGTAGCAAACATGTATTGGCCTGCTATAATGCTACAGCAAGGAACAGCAACACACTTAATGCTTCTTTGCTGACTGTCCAAAAGTCTGAAGTCAACCAATCTACCATCTGGCAGTCTGCACACGACTGAGACACATCTGCACTGTTTTTGAAAGCTCTCAAATTCTTTTGAATTTCTGCACACATTTTTGTCACAAAAATCACTCAAACTGCATTAATTCCCCTGTGCCAGTATATATTTTCCGCCACTGTACTATCCAGTACACTTACAGCATATCAGCAAAAGTTAATGTGTGGCTTTAAACTAATCATAAAAAAGCCGTAATCAATATACATGAAATGACAAATATTTCCTAGATTCAGAGTTTCAACCAATGTGGCACTAAATCCTTGACACAAGAGAGCGAAGGCATACAGTAATTTCCTCCCTAAGGCCAGTGAAGGCTTTCATGTAACATATCCAAATGATCTAACAGAAGATTGAAATTCCACTCAGGGTTGTGTTATTAGAAATAGAAAAAAAATGTGTTACAGATGTCCTCCAAAGAAAGTTAAAAGTCCATCCCTCCTTCTTCTGACATGAAAAAAATAATAATGAAATAAACCTTTTGTCGATGGGCAATAGGCACCAGTCTGACAAATTAGAGTCCAGTGATGGAAAGACCATCCCAAGGAGCTCAGAAAAGCCACAGGTGTGCTTTTAATTACAATGCAGACACTTTTTAGTCATTAGAAGGACAAACTGGAGCAGTGCTCTTAACACACCCTTGATTAGGTATACACTGAGGTACGGGTGGAAAGCATCCATATTTATGAGGCAAGTTCTGTGCAGGCATACACCTCCACGGACTATCACTGAGATGTCATTGAGTTTGTCCTATTGGTCACAGGTGAATTAAACACATTACATAGGTATTGTTTTAAAGACCATAATGGTCCTAATATTAATTGTAATACATTAATAATCATCATCTTAATACCAGTAACCTAATGCAAAAAGAAACAGAAACTGTACCAAACTGAATAGATTTTGTTGTTTTGTCTTGACAGTGCATACAGTGTGTCAGAAGTGATTGATATAGTCATTGTGTGATATCAATTAGTAATAGTGATAATTAGTGATTATAGATTCCACTCCAACACTTTCATTCACAAATGATTGTATTTAAAAAAAGAAGTGATTAAAACCATACAGACTAGAACACTATTACCTTGGCTGTCTAATTTAGGTCTGCAGCACACTGTCCATTGGGTTCTGGAATCTTGTAGAGTTAAAGAGTCTACTTGCCCACAGAGACCACAGTTTCATTACTAGATGAAAACACTCAAATATCACTACCACCTGGTTATGCTGTCGATTTGCAACGGCAAGGAACACTAGCTGTGCTTCATGTTCAAATTTAGGAACGGTAATGGTATCTTATTGCGTTTCTAGCTAGCTGTCTTGCTACGTTTTTTAATAAATACGTGCAAGCTAATAGGACCAGATGCGTAAAGAGTGGGGTCAAACAGCAACTTGATATGAATACACAATATTAACATAAGGTATTTAAGTGGGTTCCTGGTAATAAACATACAGGAACTCACTTATACGTCTCAAATACACAAAAATACATCTCAAAGCGAGACGTATATTTGTGTTTGAAAGAGTGCAAGCAATATGCTCTATTAACACTGATGTGATGATGAAAATGTGGCTTTTATTTACAACTGTCTTCAATGAGATCTCTCTCCTACTGGGGTCGTTTTAATTGTGTAAACAGGCAGAAACTGCCATCATATCTAGCTTGGGCACAATGCTGCTGGTCTAATTTAGTGAGTAAACAAAAAAACATCAACAATAGCCAACCAATCGCTCTATATCTTGAGCCGTCTTCAAAGGCAGATTCAAGTTCCATGTTCTAGTTAGTGCTGGGAAGTTTGAAATTTTTTTGTGACTCAGATCTTTGAACTGTTGCTCTCTTGTGGGTGATGTAAAAAAAGAGGTTCTCAAACACTGAAGACTACATGGTTTGCTTCAGTTGACAAAAGTATAATAGGCTACACAAATTAACTTCTTGATCATTCTCTATCATTCTATAAAGCCAGAACCAATTCAAACCATGTGAAAACCAAGGAGGTGCAGAGACCCATAATTATCGTCGTGAACTTATCATTTCTGTTTCCTGTACTGACTGAGCCTATGCAGCTGCCATGTGACGAGTGAACGTAAGCGCCCAAGACCATTCACACATGCGTGAAAATGAACAAATCACTTACTGAGACAACTCATTACTCCGGGTCATATAAAAGATTAGCTCCTTAAGAACTAAACGTTCACAAGCAACACAACACTAGTTCTAGTAGTCCTTATAGAACCACAGCAAGTAAGAGTGCTGCTTGTTGTTCAACTCTGTAATATGTAATATGATGCACAGCACCTGGGGTTGCCTGTAGGCAGATTTATCTCATAGTAGTCCATATCACTGGCAGACCCATAGCCCTTCCAGGTCATAGAGGAGGAAGATGAAGGCTAGTGTTCCCAACATCACGCAGGAAACCGCTGCTATTGTTATGCAGATGCCTATCCATATTTTATGACTACGCGCACTGATGCAGACTCACAATAATGCCACCGGTCTGCTTCTGACAGACAGATCTATATCGCTTCTCAGTTTCTGTGCCACGCTGAGCACCTTGTGAAAGGAAGATTCAGAACTGTTCCCCTTTGGTTTGGGACTTGAAATGTGCGAGCTGGATACATTCAACTGATCAAAAGTGAAAAGCTATTAAAAACATGAGAAACGGAGCATGTTCTCCATTCTCAATAGCATTGCAGATTGTATAGACAGATACAGTATGGCATTGCTTGTAGTAAGACATTGCCCCCTACAGGCACACAAGGGAATTTCATTCTGTGACTATTGAAGAACCATTGAAAGGATGTTTATCACACACACACCGACATAAATAAAGTAAAGGAAATATGATAAATCCATAAGATAGCTATTTGGTCAACATCTTTTAAAATAAGCCATAAAGGGGTAAAAAAAAGGATATTCATTTACTAACTTGTAATTTTTGTTCATAATTTCTTTTTAAGCATGGCTGCCATCTGCTGGTTGGGAAAAAGTGTGGCACCTTTTACATTGCAGAGAATAATCTTGATACCTTAAAGCTGCTGTAGGTAAGATTTGAGAGTTGTAACAAGAGCTAGCTAAAAAATAATGAAAAAGAGTCAGATATCAACAACACAAAAAACCCACCCCCTCCTCCTCTGCTCCCTCCATCTGGAGCCCGTTGGTCTGCCATTGCGAAGCGCCAGGGAAAATAAATAAACAATCAGGGAAAATAGGCCCTGATTGGTCAGCATTCTTTCGGTTGCCATCATAAATCGAAATCTACTCATATAGAGGCTGGGGCTATCAAGCAGAGCAGATAATCTCACAGGGTTGGTGCTACACACTGATAGCTGATGTTGTCTATGGCATTTCTAAGAAAATGCACTAAATGTACGGCTCTTAAATCCTACCTAGTCTACAGAACCTTTAATAGGCTACGCCTTAATATGACCCTGGTGTAGTTACTCACTGAAGTTGTGTGCGATCTTCTGGTTGAGCATAACATTGATGGCTTTACTTGAATCCACTCCACCAAATGGCCCCAAATGAGTGGCAAATTGTTCTTTCAAACGTGACGTGTCAATTTCAATCTTTTTACCAGTTCTACGATTCCAAAAAGATTTCTCAATCTGCCGAGAAACAAAACAGTATAGGTTATTTCTACTCGGATAAATGTAAGTTCTGTGGAACTCAAAGATCACATTACTAAGAAGTAGAGAAATTAAAAACAGACAATGGGGACAATTTCCGATATGTAGTGTGACACAAAAATACAGAAGTGAAACAGAGTATTCACCAAAAAGGGACCTTACAACAAAGTAGACTATATATATATATATATATATATATATATATATATATAT
>JAOEHI010045569.1:0-20945 GCA_025447815.1 Percopsis transmontana | reverse complement strand
AATAGTGAAATATGCGTGTGCATGTATTTAAACTCAATTGGTTTCACAACCGTGGGACCAAGCCGTCCACTACAGTTCAGCCACGATGGAACTATTTTGAACGTTTCTTTTTTGCACGTTATGGCTGTTTATCCTACCCTACCTAAGAATGTAGCCTAATTAGTTTGGGGTCTTTTAGGCCTACGAAAAGAAAACATTTTCTTCAAAATGTTAAAATATGCTATTTGTACAGCCTAGCGCAGACTAGCCTCTAGAATATTCTACACTACAATTTCTCTAGGCATTTCCGTGCCCTTTTTGCTGCGATAAACAATAAACAACTGACATTTTGAGTATTTTGCCGTCAAATGTTGCGTTGATTAGCCTATACTGTTTGGCATTTATAGTCCTTGCTATAGGCCCTACTCCTGTTTGCTTTAGCGCTATAGCTTGTATATGCTGTGCATATACTGTATGCGTATTTAATATTTAAAGTAAAATAAAAAAGAACCCTGTATTGTGCGTAGGCTACCCTGTAAAAATCACACCCTGTTTTCATCAACGTCCGTTCTCTGTTACGCACCAGAGAGTCTGACGTCATCTAGTGCTCTGCAGTCTCTAAGATCATATGTTGGCTTTAAATTCGTCACAAATTTCTCAATAGTCATCTAACTGACTTGGCAATATCACACGGTTGCCAAGGAAAACTGCAATAGCCAAAACCAGTCAATCTATTGGTCACGGATCAAACAATCGCGTCTTTCGCGTTGTTGTTATTATGGTTATTATTGCTGTTGTTTTCTGATGGTTTCTTGTTTTTATTCTTTCCTTTGGTGTTTGGCAGCTTGTTGTCTTTCTTCCAGCGCATGCGCCGGTTCTGGAACCACACTTTGATCTGACGCTCCGATAAGCACAGAGCGTGAGCCACCTCCACCCTCCGGCGTCTCGTGAGGTAGCGGCTGAAGTGGAACTCCTTTTCAAGCTCCAGGACTTGCTGGCGCGTGTAGGCCGTCCGCAGCCGCTTGGGTTCCGGTCCCGAGTGGTTGGGATTGACTGGCGGGAATGAAAGAAAAAAAAGAGTTATATTTCAAACCTTTTTTTCAATTAAATGTTCACTCTACAATATTACATATATTACATATAATATCACATATAATACTACTAGGCCTACTACTGCTAATATTAATAATAATATGATTAGGGTAAGCAATAGGACCAAATGTCCAAAACGTAACATAATAGGATATTATTTTCTATGTTGCCCACCATTGTTAATTTTTTGTCGTGTTTGGCTGGAAACGAGTAGCCTACAAGACAAAATATTAACCTTTTGTTCTTCTGCGCGTACACGTACAACACAAACGCGCGCGCACACACACAAACTGTGGCAAAGCCATAAAATTTTATAGGGGCTGTAATTCTCTCCGGCCCTCAATGAGCTCATAAATAACTCGACGGCTTGAAACAAACAGACAATTAGAAAATAGATGTAGCCTATGCGTTGAAAAAATAGAAAAGGAAACGAGAGATAGTAAAATAAAAGGGAGATCGTTGATCCTGCAGGAGCACAAAATAATGGAAACAAATAGAGAAAACGAAAGAGGTAGTTAGTGGAGGACGACATGATGCCTCTTATTCCTACCGTGGGCGATGTGCACTTTCTTCATCCACGGATAGACAACAATGGGCGGCCTGTTCTTTCCTTGGCAGCCCGTCTTCCTCTGCACCTGAGCCGGTTTACAAGTCACCCAGGCCTGGCACTGATCCCCCGCCGCGAACCGCTCCTTCACTGTGGCGCCTGACTCCGCGAAGCCGGAGAAGCGCGCACTTTGGCCACGCAAGCGCTCCTCATCGTCCCGCTGGTGCGTCGGGTGTTGACCCTGCGGAGGATGAGAATAGCTGGTTTGTTGTAGTGTGTACGGAGAAGGCGCGGGCTGCTGGTGACAGCCCGCATAACTGCCACTGTCCTGAGGGTTATAATACCCCCCATGGTCACTGAAATTACTGTAATCTTCTTCACAAGGCGGGAACTGCGGCTCAACATATTTACAGCTCACCACATACGACTCCATGATTGATTTATACAGAGACTAGTAGGAGAATACTAATTTTTCTTTCTCTCTCCCTCTCTCTCTTTCTCACCCTCTGGCATGAAGCCATCGCTCGGCTGTCAAATAGACAGACGTCCGCGCTTGCCACGTGGTATTGCCCCAGCCAATTGGGGGTTGTGGGGCTATGTAATTGGGTAATTAGGAGAAAAAGGGGCTCTCGCGTAATGATGATTTGCTGCTGGAGAGAAAAACACCGACACTAGTTATCCAGTGGTTACAAAACTACACATTTGCTGTATAAAATTAATTAAAAATAAACATAATTGGAAACAACAATAACTAATATGGTAATACATAAGTGTTTGTCACGATTAAGCTAATAGTTGTAATTAATCTAAAAACTGGAGAAGGCATAGGCCAAAACATCCACCCTGAGTAATCGACCGGTGGTCACGTTTATGTTCGTTTTGATCTATTCTAATCAGTTGTTCGTTTACCACCATTCGAGAGCCTCGTATCGAACGATAAAACCGTTATAGTCTACCCTTCATTATTTCTGAGAACATAAACAAACAGAAACCGATCGTCTGCCGCAGCTTTTATATCGCCCTCGACACACACACACACACACACACACACACACACACACACACGGACGCACACACACACACACACTCACAGACACACACATGCACGCACGCACTATAGTCTACTTGAAGCAGGACTTCAGATTTATGACTTTAGCTGACGGACTTCACCACACACATAGCCGAAGCTGAAAAATTAATCTAGCCCATATTGAGGGATGGCAAACCATATTTGGCCTTCTGGCGAGTCAAAGGTTGGACAACAGAAAGTGCCCGGTCAGAAAGCCCTGGAAAAAAGAAAGGCATAAAGGGATCCCAGACAGTGACTAGTAGCTGGCTTTGTTAGATAGGAGGTCATCCTGAGGTGTCCCGTTCACCACCAATCATTTAAAAGATGAACCATAAACACGCCGAATGAACCTCAAACATCTCGGATTTAAAAATCGAATGAAAGAGGTAAGCAAAATGAATGGATGTAGGCCCATGGGCCACACAAAGACTGGAGCTTGCCTGCAGTGACAATAGTGCACGTCATTAATAGCCTAACAGGCGTTCGTGTCCTGACAATTTGCGGCGAGTGCAACGTCACGTAAAAAAAATCACAATGGGCACAATTTAAGTAATTTATTTCAACGTAAATATGCATATTTACACTTGCGCTGGATTCCTAGAACTATGTCTCCCAGTATGCACTATCCATCCAGTTGCTCATGGGCCCATAATTTAATCTAAAATATAGCAAATGAGAGATAAACAGTGTCTCAAATGGTTTAGCTAAAAACCCAGCCAAAACCTATGGTATCCTATGGTAATATGCATAATGTCCTATAGTACTCTATCATAACTTTTAGACTACTAGTAACTAGATATTCCAGGTATAATAGAAAAACAATATTAGTGTAAATAATGAAGAGGATGTTGGTGATGGTGGCGATGGTCAGTGATGAAGAGTAGTAGGATATTTTGTAAGGAGTCAAGTGATTGACTCCTCACAGTTTTATAGCCATGTTCTTGGAATATCTTACTGAGCCAACATAACTAAAGACAGACTGTGTAAACTGCAATTTCATGAGTCATTTGGGCAGAATGGCCCTATAGGGATTGACTATACTTGGGTTAATGTAACATGACTAAATTTGCATGAAAAGGACTGAAATAAAGCCAGCTAAATCTTATATGGTTTGTTGTCAGGGGGTCAGGACTCTAGAAATGTTTTGTACTCATGGTTTTGATACATTTTAAGCAATGTTTTGTGTTTGTGGACCCATCATGGATCTAGTTTACCACTTGTTTATACGCATTTTTAAGTAACATATGTACATCAAATAAATAATGTGTATCGGCCAAAAGATAGGACCCCTGTAATACATTAACATTGCATGGGGCATGTGCATGTTTGTGCCTCTTGAAAACGTTTCTGTATATTTCTTTAAACCGCGAGATTGGATGGTGACTGGACTGTGCTCATGTTAAACACTATGAAAATACACTGCAAATCGGAAGGGTTTAAAATATTTATGAATATAATGATATAGATCTTATATCATAACCCTTTAAATTTACAATAAGTAATAGTAGCACTAGGACCAAATGGCCCCATTCCTCGAGATAGTGTTTGGAAACAACACTAAAGCAAACAAAATAGAAGCCTGTGTGCGTTGTCACGTAGATATAATTTATGTAGTTCAGGGGGCCTAATTTATATAATTCAGAGTGCGCTTTTTCCACTCCGTGTCATGATTGGCTAAAACCAGCCTGGAAAATATGAGAGGTAAAGTTGAGTAACCCTTGAGAACTCCAATCAAGGTAATTAAGATTGAATGTTTCCGGGACATATAGGATTAAATGCACCAAAACTCACTCGCGTCTGCATTTGTTTAGAGTAGCCTATACATATAAAATAAAGGTAAACAAATTATCTCAATTTCAGTGTTGCTAAGAGTGTTTACATGTTTAAAATTAACCAAACGCTAGATTTTATCCTCCGCAAAACCATTTATTGGATAGCAGAGGCTTTAAAAAGTGTATAGCCACAACACAGAAAACACTTCAATTTTTCCATTCCGTTGATTCTATAGATGTGAGAGATGGTTAGTCGCCCCCCATAGACTCCCTCAGAACCCAATCTGTGAGCCATGGCAGTTCACACACATTCGGTTCTACAGGGTATATATAGGTGACGTTTGTTGCCGGTTGTTGTTGAGGTAGGCCCATAGCCTACCTGAGCGGTGGATACTGGTTTAGCTGGAGGATTATTTTATTTTCCTTTTTTCTCCTTTGTTGTTTGGATAAATCCTTCACCAATGAGCTCCTGCTGAAAGAAAATGGAACTATGGAAATGTTTTACCCTTCAGCGTCAGTGCCTTGCTCTATAGGCATGTGCTACATTGGGATTTGAACCTTTAACCCTGGCAGTAATAAAGCATGTGCCCTTTTGTCTTAAATTATTCTACCCATACGATAAAGTATAAATCATGCGTGTGTGTTTAAAAGACGTCTACAAGATGGCACGCATATGGATTTTCTATTGACTATTCTTGCCACAAGCCTAATGACCTGTCATCTTCTCATGGGGCAGCCATTCGTTTAGACATTTCCCATGACCATTTTGAATAGAACACTGGTAAAAATGTGGCTCTGAATCATTTTTTATCGTAGGGCCTGTGTGGTAAATGGATTGGGGTACATTCTATACTAGGGGATTATTTTGTACAGCAACTATATATCCAATACATTGTATTGTTATATAATATGAGAGAATATGTGTTTAGATATTTAGAATAAAATATTCTACAATCTAATGGGAAAATCAATTGTATTCTATTTGGGACTATCAATCCATGCCTTGAGTAAAAAAGGACTTTGACCTAAAACTTTCATTTTTCACGATTGTTCTGCCCTTAATTCTATTCCTAAAAAGGTTTTTAGAAAAAGTCATTAGCTTCCAGCTCTGAATAGGCTCGCCTTGCTCTGAACCTTGCTGCCTCTCTAAAGAGCATTCTTCTTTAAGAATGTAGCCTAGCTGCCGTTAGGTCGCGAGAGGGTCAATCAGAATCGTTGACCGCCGGTTCACCGTTCCATTAGTCCTCGCGCTGGACAGGGCCATGCAAGGGCTCGCGCTGGGGACCATGGGGAGTTCACGCGGCCTGCGGGAGCGAGCTATTGTCATGTCGTCCGTGAGATCCTCACGCGCAGGGACTCAGTGGCAGGCTAGCATGTAGCGCAAGGTAATTACATGCTACATCTAGGCCTCCATATGCTACGGGGCTATAACTGACAGCACGCGATGGCATGGATCCAACATAAAGTTACGACAAGTTAGGCTAATAGCCTACTAAGAAAGATAAGACAAGCCTATCCTATTCCATAAAAATACGAATAGGCTATATCAAAATATTATGAATAAAAAATGTCCACAATCTTAATAATGTTCTACTATATCTACAGCTCGCCATAGGCTAGCATTTATAAATGATCGTTTATTGAGCCTAACTGACACGGTTACAGGCCTAGTAGATGCTTATATCCAAAGTCATATTCATTGGCAGATGGCTCACAATTTTTTTTTATGCATTTTACATTAAAACTTACCTGTTCTGAAAACACAGACAATTTAGGCGCATAGCCTATGAACCAAAATCCATCTTATAAAAAAGACTAGCCTATAGCCTAAAACAAGACCCGAGCCATGTGTAAGGTTATAAGTGGACTAACCTTTACATGTTATTAAACCAGCTCTGCTTTAGTCCTGGCCTGGTGCTAATACCAGGTCATTCAGCGTGGCCTTTATTTCTAGGGTCGTTTCACTTTTTCATGTTAGACAGGCTGACCGCCGCCTCACCCTCCCCCCCCCGACAAGACCCGGCCCTCTGCCGGGTCAAAGCCGAGATGAGGGGAGCCTAAACCGAGTTGGACATTAACTGACCCCTGGCCATGCACGGAATACTCCATGATTCATTAAAAGGAGAAAAACGTAGTCTACATAAAATGACCTGTAAATTATACTTGGCCTATATAAAATGGGCATTACAATATGCTGCTATAGGCAGGCCAAAAGACTAGGCTATTATTATTTGCACAGCCGTTTTATTAACTTGCCGTAACTCACTAATTTCGCCTGTAGATTATAACATATACGTGTTCGTTTTAACAACGTCTAAACAGTTATGTTACCAAAAATTGTAAGATTTTTAAATTATTATTAGCATGTTATCATTAGACTACTACGACTATGTCTACAGTCCTTCAATAACGGACACTATCATCATCACACACGGCCTTTTTCAGTGAAAATACAATTTAAACAACCCAACACATTTTACATTGCTATAACATAGGCCTTTACTCGTTTATCTCGTTGCCGTTTACAAATTAGTCTACAACATGGATTATGGTAATCTTTTGGTCACGTTTTGTTCATAGCAAATTACAGACATCAGTGTTTCTGTTTAGCAGCCGCTGGGATATCAAGGATATCAAGGAAATCATTTTAATGTTTTATGATATCATCTTTATAAAGGGCAAATGAAAAATTTTTCGGTCTAGTGCCTGTTTTGATTAGATTTGTTCGTACATAGGGCCTAATAAAATCCCATTTTCACGTATAGGTTAATTTATTAATTCATTTAAAGTGTTCCTTGTAGGCGGGGAGCAACGCCGATCATTCTATTATGCGTCCTGGATCTGTTGAACTGTATTACGTAAAAACACAAGAGTAAAAGTACTTGTTATAGCTCTATAGTCGTGGTAATTATTAAAATAACCCTGCCTGCTTTGCTCGCATCACAGTCGGCATGGCTTTACATTAAACATGGCTTTACATACAAAGAACAACACAATATTTATATATTCTGGATTCAATAGGAATATGAGCGTGCATGTAAACACTGATCTACAGCCACTTTAGACTTTCCTATTCTTTAACAAACAAAAATTACAATATTGAATCGAAGTAGGCTGTAATCCGAATATCATTTTATTCGGAATATTATCCTCTCCCTAAAGGTGTTTTTTTTACATTGCACATTTCGTATATTGCTGAAACCCAATTGACTTTAGTAAATACTTCAATTCTTCCAATGGCCTTATAATATGAGTGTAATGTTAAAAACAATTATGCTGTAGGCCTACTGCAGTGCTAATAGTATTATTAGTAATAGAAGATTAATATAAATAGGTGTTGCTCCAAGGCAACAGAAAAGTTCTAAGTGTATCCTGAAGCGTCAACTTTTTTTGCTGGTAGTGTAAAATAATGTAATATAACGGATTTCCTTTTGCCCGATAAGGCTAGCAGATATGATATAAACTTCAGAAAACACACGCTGCTGAAATCGCATAGGTCTACTCTCTGACACACACACACACACTCTCTCTCCCTCTCCCTCTCTCTCTCTCTCTTTCTGTACACACACACACACACACATGCAAACACGTGCAAGCAAACATATATAGGCCAAGCTTGCTAGTTGTGTATCGCATACCATAAATTGTTTACTCCAACGCAGCCAAATGGGATCGATACATTAACTTACTTGCGTTCTGATCGCGTATAAAATACACGATTCGTTCCGTTAACGGCAGAAATCACCGCGTTCAGAGTATATAGGCTTCCATCTTCGTCGTTCGATCACAAAGAGCATTCTCTTGTTTTGCTGCTAAATATGTCCCATCTGGCTGGCTGTCGGCTATTCTGTGGGAGTTATATTTTGAGGGTTGTCAACCGGCGGCAATAAAACACACTTTATTACTGTCACGTGTTCTCGCTTCCTCGCCGCTCCCACGCTACTTCATAAATTACCGGTTAGGCCTACTTTATTCACCGATGGCGCAAGAAGCCAAAATCTTTCGTTTCTGTATATTTCTAGTGATTCTTTTATTAGGCTGACTGCGAAGAGGCGTTGTATTGATATTTTTTTTTTTTTACATTTCATTTGATTCTGGACTCATTTATTTTTTTAATTCGAATGTTTACATTTGGAGGAATCGTCTGTACATTTTAGCGATGTCAAATTTTTGATTAAAATATCAAACCAAGCCTTTTGTAGGCTACAAGTTGTATTCGAACTTTCGAATATATATTGCAATTAGCATAATAGCTTTTTTGCTGGTTATTTTGCTAAACGAATTTAATAATTATAGCATATTTATTTCAAGGCAGACAGGTTTTAGAGCAGTAGGTCCATGTTGTACATTTGTAAATGGACAGCGTTTGTTGGAAATATTGAATATTTTCTTTGCATAAAATGGGATGCGCAAACACGCGCCTTCATTGACCAGGGCATATTGAGAGCCGTGCGACTAAGGGTGTTTCTGACGAAGAGCTTTTCCTAAAGTCTGGACTAAAATAACAGAACACCGTTTGCCATTTTCTGGAAGATTGTGGAATGTTGGGTGGAGCATTTGTTTCCTTCTTTGATTTCCGTAAATGGGGAGCAATAAAACCATAAATAGCCTCAGCGAAAACAGCCCCCCCCCTCTCTCTCTCCCTCTCTCTCTCACTCTCTCTCAACTCAATTCAATCGGCGTTATTGGCATGGGAAACATAGCCTTCGTTTGCCAAAGCAAATGAAAATGAAAAACAATAATAATACAATGTAAAACAAAGCAAATAGGATACACATTAGAAAGGTAATCAAATACAAATACAATATAGGCTAAATATGTCGTTCTTTCTCTCGCTCTCTTTTTCCTCTCTGTCAGGGTGTGTGTGCGTGTCAAACTGCACACCCGTTTGCTTGCTTTAACAGCTCAGCGTCTGCAGTGTGAGAGTTAAAGGAGTAGGCCTACATTAAAGCTAAATGTCTACAGGCTATATTAATATAGCAGCCTACTACCACTAGCCCACTACTCCTACTAGGCTACTGCTAATGTTGTTAAAAACAATAGAAAAGGTAAGTTACGGTAAAATTATACAATTGTTTTGAACCGATTGTCTGTTGGACTACTCAAAAGAACAGAAGATTTGGAAAAGGAGTGGGAAGTTTGGTTATCCCACTTCAAAATTACAGCACGGAAGGGCTGAGTATATTCCTAGCCTATATGGTAAAGGTGCTGTCGGTCTGTTATTTTGTGTATTTTGCGCCGCCTGGTGTTCATAACAAAAATAACATGATTTGCATCAAATGTCGTCTGGTCAGACGACATTTGATGCAAAATGTAACTTTGAACAATCGTCAGCGAAATAGTTTAATACCAAATAGTGTTGTTGTGAGTGCCATGGACACATTTTGTTCATCTATTTAAAATCACTTGTGATGTGCGTCAGTTCTGCCTGTGACAGAATGCATTGCGCATTTCGATTACGACCAGCATTTCGTTGACTGGATCGAGTATTTTTTTCCTTAATAATGGCGCGCTCTAGTGGATCCTTAGGACAACAGCTTGGTTGTTTCTTTTTTTTTAAATTGCTTCACCAACGAACCTATAAGGTTATAGTGTTACCTCAGTGAATATAACCATTAAAAAATCTAGAACTTCCAACAAAATACTATCAAAATACTGAGATTAATGTGGACACCTGCATATTGTTTCTGTAAAGGATTATGTCACACAAAAATAGGCCTAAATGTCTTGTTATAGTGCAAATAAGATCTCACTCTTTCAGCACATGAACTCTTTCCTTACATATTAAAAGTCAAATTAACTGGCTTTTAAATTGTAATTGAAATACTGAAATGTGAAATGCTTCAATGTAAATGATTAACAGCCACTGGATTTCACTGGATAATCCATAATATGATCAAAGTTCCAATACCAGCAAGCCAGGCTTAATGCTGTTGGTTTTCAGTAGAAATTAAACACAAAGTATTTCTACAGACGGATTTTCTTACAATATTATATTATATTATATTATATTATATTATATTAAATTATATTTTGTTATATCATATAATATTATATTATATTATAACGCAGAGCAACTGTAGGCCTGTGTTCAAATGTATTTGGGGCTGTTCAAATTGAAATAACAGTAACAACTGAGAATAACAGGAGTATTATTTTGAATTAGTGTTGATCTAATACTGTATAATACATTTAGGACCAACAAAGAAAAGACAAACCTGCTGTTGGCGGCTGTCATTGGATGCGTCTCACTCCGGTCTGCTACAGCGGTCTGCAGGGACAAAAAAGGACAGGGCTTTGGTCATGAGTTGGTGGACACACAGGAAGGCGGAAAGGCTGGCTGGCTGGCAGACAGACACCCACATGCTCATATATACACAGAATCTTTCACACTTGGAATACATGCAGTGCACGCACAACAAACAGACACACACACACAACCGTCTGTGTCTCTGTCTTTTTCCTTTCTATCTCTGTTTTCCTGTCTCACTGCCTCTCTCCATTTCTCTCTCACTCTGCCACACACACACACACACACACACACACACAAACAGATTCTTTGCCGCATTGCAGTGGGCTGTAAATCGTATGTGGCAGGCAGGCCTGGTGGAGCTGCTGCAGTGAAATACTGTCTTTGTTTTGCCTCTATCTCCCAAAACCGAGACCGCCTTCATCAGGCCCCTGAAAACCCTCCTTAGCCCTCCTGATGTCTCGCAGAGATACAAAAATAAGCATAAAGAAGGTCAATTCCTGGTGTTTTGTCTTTTTGTCTATTTGACTTTGACAATGTCATAAAACAACAAAAGAAAGTAATACAAAGAAATGTAAAGACTTTTTCCTCTCTTTCATTCTTTTTCCTCTACTTTCCTCTCAAGACCCTAATAAACACAGCATGTAGCAGCGGTGTAGAACAAAGCAACAGTTTGTGTCCTTCTCCTGTGTGTCAGACATACCAATTGGATCATAATCCGTCCAGAATGCGATTAGGTGCATTTACACCTGTACTTTCATGTGGTCAAGCACTATCCGATTGTAATCCGATCACCCAAAATGGGATGTAAAAGATACCTTTACATACAGAAACACATTCAGCATTATTTTGAATGTTGACAAATTCCGATTTCAGGATGTAGTAGTAACAGTACTATTGTAGTGTGTAAACTTGTCTGTCTCATTAGAATTGCTTGTCCCATAGTCTCAATGTTGCCCATGAATTAAGGGCCTCCTATAATATCAGTATGTCTAAGCGAATGCCTTTGTGTTCTCTGTAGGCAACAATAATTTAGTCTAAGCACCGTTAAACTGTTTGGCTTATTGTAAATTGGGCAAAAGATACAGCCAAATGATACAATTCCTGATCTAAAAATATCTGTAAAGGTCCCACGGCCAGTCTGTGAACTTGAATCACCAACGGAGATCCCAAATAGCATATTATTTTCCCCTATATGTATCTTGTATGTATTTAGGATTGTATTTAAAATGTCAAATGTCTATAATGAAAGGTGACATTTAAAAATGCACATTCAAACTCTAACTGGCGTAGTTACTCTACGATACAGAGTAGGTACTCTACATTGTAGAGTATACGTTAAAAATAAAATGTTATATAGAGTCTACATAAAATTTTATTTAGCCTGCAGGGGTCGTCGTCAATATTTTTCATTTAAACAGCAGTAGGGAATTTCAGGAGTAGGCCTAAAGGAGCAAACTCCGGATTTACGCTACATTTGTCTAACCAAATGCTTCTGAAAAAAAGCTACTGTGATTAAAACTCCCCCAGAGCTTTAGGCTCAAGGTGTAAAATAGCACAGAACAGCTGGAGTTCCAATACATGCAGTGACGGCCACAAGCGTCATGAGACACGCGTTAGTTCGTCACGAGCGATTGTGTCAATATAGGCCACCATTTAAACAGCATTCGGCGATTTCAGGAGTATAGGCCTAAAGGGGAAAAAAACATGTTTTCCGCTATATTTGTTGTCACTAAATGCTTCTGAAAAGGGGTCCTTGTGAATATTCTCCATTTAAACTGCATTAGGGAATTTCTGGTGTAAGGCACAAGAAAACGGCTTCCTATACTGGGAGTTGAACCAGGGCAGCAATGGGTGAAAAATAAGGAATCCTCACCGCTAGACCATATAGGACAGTTCGACAAAAAAAATGCTTTTTTTTAACGCTGCATTTGTGTCACTATAGTGTGTGTGAAACGTCACAAAGACCCTGGAGTTCCATAACGTGCAGTGAAGACCTCAAGCGTCTTAACGCACGCGTTCGTTCGTCAATCTATAAAACGTCAAAAAGAAGCGGGAGTTCCATTGCATGCAGTGAAGGCCACAAGTGTCTTTTAGCACGGGAGGAGCGTCTTCGTGAAGTTTAGCCAGCCTGTTATTTAAAGCCAGGAAGAGCTTAATGCACTATACAGTGTGTGCGAAACGTCACAAAGCCTCTGGAGTTCCTGGACATGTAGTGACGTCCACAAGCGTCATGACACACGCGTTCGTCATAAATTCGAGCTAGCCAGGAGTCGAACCCAGAGTCTTCTGATTCGTAGTCAGACGCGTCATCCATTGCGCCACTAGCCCCCGTCAAGGACACATTTATCTTAAAATAATTAATAATTTTATCTCCCCTTTATTCTTGGAGTTAAAATGAAAACCCCAAAAGAAATGCGGATAGTACACTGCATGCCTTGACAAGAATTCGAACCGGGGTTGTTGCGGCCACAACGCAAAGTTGTGCAATGTCATGAAAATATATCAGTTTAAATCAAATTGCTTGTAGACAATTTGTAAATACATTTGCCGGTGAATATTTGTTTACTGTAGCCTTTTTTTTATAGACCTAAAGGCCTATTTTTGCATTATGCTAGTGTGTAGTAACCATATACCCTATCTTTTGCATAACGCTAGTTTAGTACCCATACTGTCGTTTATATGTAATAAAGGGGCCATAAACATGAAAACCGTACACATGTTCATACAAACCTATAATTTACAATATAATGTTTTTTTATGTTTTTTGTGTTTTTTTTGTAGTTTCTTTATCAAAACGATCAAACAAGCACTGTAGGCTACATTGTCATATGGGGAATAATAATAATAATAATAATAATAAAAATAATAATAAAAATGAATAATAATAGTCTACTTTTTCAAACAAAGCAATGTTGTATTCATTATTATTTTCTATGACAAGGATTCGTTTCGATTATGAACGAATCCTTGTCATGAATATAGAATAAACCTGTTTGAACCTACCATGGTGTGAGTTTGTCAGGCGAAAAAACGGAAAACCCTCCGTCAATATTGCAATATTGGAAGCAATATTGTTTCCTCAATCATAAAAGCTGAGACTTCAGACCGAGCTCTCCTTCAGCCAATAAGATGTGATCATCGTTTACTCGGTTTAATTCACACTGTTAACTGGACGACAATAGCGGCCGAAACGGGAAAGTAAATATCGATAAGCTTCATCCCTCCGGGCACTCTTGTAGACTAAGAGAAGCCGGAGAGCACGCGAGTATAGGAATGGCTATCCAGCACACACACATGACAGTTGGGCGAGTCAGGCTATGCACGTATTACGCTCATATCAAAATATGGTCTGAGTGAGAGTCGGATGTTACGAGCGTTTTGATAAATCTATTACAGTGTAATCGAGTCTATATCCCTGAATATCTCGCCTTGTGTTTAACACAGAATGGCGTTGTAACTGTTGCGTATAGCGGGTAGGCTTAGCCTATACTGCATGTGTGTGCGCGCGCTTGTGTGTAGGTGTGGCTACCGGCACATTAATGGGAATCCCTAAATTTCAGAGCACCATCGTTGAAAAGTAAAGCAAGCATAGCACAAGCTAAATAATAGGCCTATCTCTGGAGTCGCCCCTGTTCGTAGCCTCCTAAAATAAAAAGGCTAGTAATAATGTCTGTTGGCTATAGCGGTGGTATGCACGTAGCCTATATCAACAGTCTAATAAAGGCACATATTTGTTTAACAAAGATAAGCCATTTCCATCGTTTGTTTGTTATGGTAATAAAACCATATAATCACGATCACTTTCTGGATTTAATTACTTTATGGCCCCTGTGTGTGTTTGTGTGTGTGTGTGTGTGTTTGTTTGTGTGAAAGAGAGAGAGCGCGGGAGAGAGAGCGCGGGAGAGAGAGAGAGAGAGACAGCGGACAAGAGAGAGAGAGAGAGAGAGAGAGAGAGAGAGAGTGAGAGAGACTAAAGCGATCTTGATTTGGAGGAAAGTCACGTTTATTTATTAAAGGCATGCAGTTAGTTTATGACTTTGCAGGAGGCTGGCTGGGCGCTGAACGTGGGCGGGGCTATGTCAGCCTGTGCGAATCGGACTGAAGAGAAACGTTGCACCAGACAAAGAAAAAGACCTAATACGATATCATAAATATTATAGACCTACATTTAACCAATGCTATAAGTATCAACCAATCATTCCAAAATAATGCAACCTCCTGGTAGGCTAATATTTTTAGCTTACGGCTTCAAAATATAGGCTAGGCCTACTAATATTAGAGTAGGCCTATAGCCTACAAAAGCTAATGAAAATACACAATATTTTCTATGTATACTATTAATAACAACAGCAACTGTTAATAGCAATAATAGCAATAACAATATTAATAATATAGAGTTATAATAATAATATAGAGTTATATTAAATTAAACCGGCTTTCGGACAGCGTTGTACATTTTGGTAAATAACAACAACAATAATAAACCACAATATTGGTAAGATGTATTTATTTAACGAAAAACAGCACGTGCGGCACATTTCAGTGTAGTCTCCTTCGCTCAGATGGTCCTCGTGCCGCCTATTTTAAATAATGTCACTTTTATCTTTAATCGCGTAAAGGCGGTGCTTTGAGGTCGCTCACTTCCATCGATCAATAACAACAACAAACGATAGCAACGACAACGCAAGCAGGATATAGGAGCAGCAACAACCAGGCTACAAATTACAAAAATGTAAAAACACGGAAGCTTATTTATCACTAAGTAGGCTAATATTAATTCAAAGATAAATTGCACAATTAAGTCATTTAGCAGACGCTTTTATCCAAAGCGCCTTACAATTACATGCTGCTATTACGTGGAGCAGATAAGGTTAGGCATCTTGCTCAAGGATGATTCTTACAGGTGGGCCAACTCCGGGGCTCGAACCCACGACCTTCCGGGTGGGAGTCCGACTCCTAGACCGCATCCTGCCCCCTCAGATTCACACCAGTACACTTTCACAGCTGCAGTTTTTTTTTTGGCAGTGGCCATGTTTGCTCCTATATAACGGACATTTACACAACACAAAAACTTACAACGTGGTGACCACTGGTAAAATTGCTTGAAGAATAGGCTACAGACAATCATATTCCAAATGCCTGTGGATGTAAACTAATCACACACACACACCTCCGAATATACCATTCGTTAACTGCATTCTGTAGTTTGTAGATATTTCAGATGTTACAACTATTTAACACGGTCGTTCAGAGGCTACATCTCCTCTCTCGACTCATGAGCTTCTTCATCTTCATCCTGCGGTTCTGAAACCATATCTTCACCTGCCGCTCTGTCAGGTTGAGCACGGCCGCTACCTCGAGCCGCCGGTCGCGCACGAGGTACATGTTGTAGAGGAACTCCTTCTCAAGCTCGAGCGTCTGGTGCTTGGTGTACGGACAGCGCTTCTTCCGGGATGGACGCGCGTGGATCCAGTTGGCGGACGGGTTGGCTAGGTGAAGAGAGAGAGGTTTGTTTGCAGGTGTGGTCGACCTGCACCAACTTCCTCCGAAAACATAAACGTGAAAGGCCTACCTATAGAGGCCTGAATAGATATAGCCTGTTCAAATAGGCCTACATGTGTAATAGTTTAATGAAAATATTTCATGTTGGTCTCGCTTAAAGAATTTTGTTTTAAAAAGATTACAATAGTAAAGAATTATACAAATTATTAGAGTAATTAAAAATAAATGCCAGATTGCATTTTAAACTAGGCTAAGGAATGTCGTAGCCTACAATTTAGGGCTATTTTGAAAATAGTTGTCTATAAAAACCCTTAATCGATCACATGCATTAGTGGGCATAAATTATTAGGTAATTTTATGCACAGTTAATATAAAATAGTCCTGCAAGCTATACGGTTTGTCTGTAAATGTGAACTCACGCAGGTATTAATTTATGTATAATAATGGACAATAAGTTATGATGCGTTTCTGTTCATGATATGTTTATAGGCTTATAGGCCAATAAAAGGGACCAAACGCGGAAGCGCAAAATAGATTTTACTCCTCACCGGGGTCAGGTCGCTGTTTGTTCTCCCCCTCCTCCTCTCCTCCTCCTCTCTGCTCCGGCTTCCTCCTCGACTTCTCACTGCTCTCTTGCCGACCCAGGTCCACCTCGGCCAGGCTGGCGAGCTGACGCTCCCCTCCGGGGCTGCTCTTAGGTGGTGGACTACGATCCGGTTTCACCGTGGGAAACCTTGGGGGGCTTCCGGCGGAGAGATGCTGGCCCTGAGCTGAGAGGCAGCCAGTGAAACTCGCCGGGATCTGCGAGAGAGGAGATGGAACAGAGCTCTCCTCCCAGCTGCGGACAAACCTGCTCTCCACAGACGCCGAGGGCGCTAGGTGCTGGCTGTGGGTGTGTGTCTGTGAGCCGTAGTAGGACTGCTGGTTCAGCGTGTGATGGGAGTGGAAAAGCCCAGACAGGGAGGCGGAAGGTGCGGGCTGGTGCTGCGGGGAGGGCGGGGAAGAGGAGTTCGTCCAGGGAGCAAACCCGTTTAAAACAGCCTGTTTGAACCCGCAGGAGAAATTTGAAAAAGGTGCAAAACTTGACGGATCTTCTTCCGGTCCTCGGGCGGTAGATTTTGCGGACGTCGTCTGCAAACCTCCCGGGATAAAATGTGCACCGTAAAGGTCCTCCGTTTCATGCCCCACAATGGAATAATAATTCCTTAGTGACATGTTTATTTTATAATTTCAATAAAAACTAGGTTATTTAAGGGTGGCTGTAAAACGTTAGGCGGGCTGTTTTCATCGTCTCCTAAAAATCTGTAGTTTCTCTGCTCTTACCTTCTCGGACGGCCATTGGTTGAGGTGCAGATCACATGTTTATCCTATATTTACCCGTATATGAAGTAAATTATATCTTTCTTTAATGTTGAGTAAACGGAACAGTTCCGAAACATGGGGATTTGTGAGTCGATTGGTTTAAAATTCAGGAAACCGTCCACGGTTTTAGCTAAATAAAACGCATGCCGGAGACCAATTTTAACAAGCTTGTCGAGTTGTAATAATAGGCCTATAGGTGTGTGTAGCTACACGTATGTGCGTGTGCGCACGTGTGTGATGATGCAGAATATATGGTTCTAGAGTGCGTCGGCAAAAAACGACAAACTGATGTATGAAGTGTGAACGTTTTTTATCCACGAACAGACACATCACACAGACATATTTATAGAAGCCGACCTATATAATGCGCAAAGCACAGGAATGGGCTACATTCACATCTTGTAAATATCTTAGCCCTCATATAGTCACACACGATTGTGCTATGACAGACCACACCACAAATTGTGTAGGGATGGAAAATATAGAAACCACGAAAGTAGTTATTGGAATAACTCTCATAAACATACGAAAACTTGCATTAGGTAGGCGAATGAACTAAAACTATTTTATTTGATATAATTATAATCTAACCAAATCAAATAAATATGGCTAATATGTCTAAATACACAGTGAATAGAAACAAAACATAGTGGGGTCCAGAAGTCTGAGTCAATTAAGGTGTGTTTGTTTTCATCTTTCAGTGAAAACTAACCTAATGAAATAAAAATGAAGTATATTTTTTCCTTTTACATATACAGTATAATGTTATATTATCGATATGGATGTTAGAACTATATTGACCAAAGCAGTGGCATTAGAACTGGAGTTGGTCCAAAATGTCGCGACTTTGGTTCAGATAGCCTGTATAGTAAAGATTTTGTGTTCATTTTTGACGAACGATGAAACTCGAAGTTCTTGGTATTGGACATTATTGGACCCCACTGTATATATTTGTTTGTGTGTCAGGGGTGGGGCCATTATGTGTGTGGAGGATGGATGGATGCACAGATGGATGAATGCGTATTGCTCTGGCTGTGGAGAAAAGGAGCTCAGCTTCTTTGACAGAACCCCAACAAACCCTCTCGTGAAGAACCCGATCGCCCTTGCTGGGTGAGGAAGGATCATCAAATGACAGAGATCTTAAAGGCTGACACCGTTTATTAAATCCTACCATGCCGTAACTACTAGCATAGTTGTTACCTGATTACTAAATGCATTATCTATTTTAAACTGTTTTGCTCTGCGGGAGGATATAACAGCCTCTCTGACAAGGACAAAATGTGGAAAAAATGTTTAAAATGATTTTTGTTTTTATTATCACGAATATAAAATAGTGTTTCAAATTCATTCATGGGAAATGATGTCTGTTAAAAAAGAAGATATTGCTATTTTTTGCATATTCACCTATTGTCACCTATTGTTTACCTATTACTATGTTACTTTTACTGTGATGTAGATCTATATCGAAGTGATATGTATGAACCATCTTAGGCTAATAAATTAGATTGTTGGATTGTATTATCATATTATCTATACACTACAACAGTCACGATAAACAAAAACAAAATAGGACATAGGACCTATGTTTATAGAGGGGATAATAAGTCTATAGCTGAAATATAAAAGGCACGCTACAGTAGGTTACGTGTTTCAGTAAAATAGCCTAGTGGTGATTTTTATTCCTGAAATAAATTGGCAACGGGGACCTTCTATGTTTGTAGAGATCTGGTGCATTTGAAATGGTGGTTATTTTCCTACGTGCCTTTATTTATTATAATTATTACTATTATCATTATTGATATTCTTCTTCGTTTTCTTCTGATTATGCATATATAATTTAGATTACATGGTAAAGGACAGGCTAATTTAGCAGCACAGTAAAGAATCATAACATCATTTAACAGTGTAACTCATATAGCGTTTCTTAATGTAGTTTAATAACGTAGGTTACCTATGTAGCAAATAGCATATGTTTAATAATGTAGCTCATAGACAGTTACATGGGAAAAAGGACAAGCCGTTTTAACATTTAATCAATCCGGACACCTATCTGTAAATATATTTTAGATATCCATAATAGCATTTCTCCTGGTCAAAATTGTATTCTCACTAGTGAGAATGGTAATTAAAGATATCCACAATAACATTCTTACTAGTATAAATTGTATTTCAAGATGTCTAGAACTTTGATTGTACTAGTCAAAACTACATTAAAACTACAATATATTTTGCCTTTTTAACATTTGATAGAGAATGGATATGTGTAAATTCTTCCTAGTCAAAAAGAACATTTCAGATATTCACAATGACATTCTTCCTATCCACTACTCATTCTTCATAGGACAAATTATGTCACGTTTGCCATTCATGTGTAGGCCTATTGGACTTTCAATTTCAGATATCCACAATCCAATTGTTACTAGTCATAATTTTAATTTAAGATATTAAATTTGTGCCTATCTGCAATTTCATTGTTGTTAGTCATAATTCTAATTGTAGATATGAGAAATTGCATTGTGGATATCCGTAATGACATTTTTTACTTGTCACAATGTATTTTGGATATTCACAATTACATTATGCATATAGGGAATGGTTTTTCGCTTTGAAATTAAAATTCTGACTAGTAGGCTAATAATTGGATTGTATATCTGAAATGGGAGTTTTTATATATCCAGAATATTCATTGTGGATATTTGCAATAGAATTCTTACTAGGAAAAATGCAATTGCAAAGCAATTGTGGACATTGAAAGCCCAAAACACATGAATGGCAAATGTGACGTTATTTGAACTATAGGAACAATTACGTTGTGGATATCTGAAACCACAATTGTGGATAAGAATGTCATTGTGGATATCTGAAATGTTATTTTTGTTATTAAATGTTAAAACGTGACGCACAAGAACAAACGCTAAGGGTCGGGCCATCTTAAATACCCGCAGGCTACCGCATCGACAATAAATCGATTGTGGGAAAATTGCTAAGATACATTTGATCTAAGTGTGGAACTTTTTTTTAACATGAGTCAATGGCGAGTTTGTTCTCCAGGGTGCAGTAGCCTGGCCTACCACCAGTCGCAACAACACAGGCCTGCAATATTTGAAACAACTTGGCCCCTTGTTGTGGCTTCATAGCATTGTTTCATAGTGTAGCTTCATAGTGTGTAGCATCCTAGCATAGCAGCATATAGCAACTGGAGAGTTTATTGCTGGGTTTATTGGAGGTCTATGGTAGCCTACCCTACCAAACAGCCTCTCCTTTAATTTGCCCTTTTCTTACAGACTGACAGACACACACACACACACACACACACACACACACACACACACCCACACACACACACACACACACACACACACACACACA
>JAOEHI010045548.1:0-18161 GCA_025447815.1 Percopsis transmontana | reverse complement strand
CCATTCATAACAAAGAACTTATTTTCTTCTTCTTCTTCTTCTTCTTCTTCTTCTTCTTCTTCTTCTTCTTCTTCTTCCTCCTCCTCCTCCATTGTGTAATTGAGCTGCTACCTCACAGAAGCATCGTTAGTGGGATCTTCAGTTAGTGGGATTAGTGCTATGAGATAGATAGATCGGTGGCTGAGGTGCCGAGATGGATCTTCAAGAGGTGGGTTTTAAGTCTCTTGCGGAAGATCGGTAGTGACTCTGCCGTTCTGACTGCTGCAGTTCCTTTTGCTGCCAGATGTGTCGGGTAACACAATGTACAGTATAGTACATGCTTGTTTAATGTCCCCGGCCCCGTTAGACAATATTGGGAGACATGTTTAACTGTGGCTTATGACTGATTGGGCAGGATTTAATGCAAACCATCATTTAGCTGGAAATTGGTCAATTATCGATGATTAGAGAGTTGTGTGTCATTATTGCCATTCATTATTATTATTACTATGCTGTATGAGGCACATACGCAACGGCTACATTTTGAGAATAAAACCAATCCATGGTTACTACCATAGAACATACAGTAGAAGAATTTGCACACATAAACAGTCCCACATACGAACCTCCATTAATGCTGCTTCTAATTCACATCACATCTCCACTCTTTCTCCGTATTCATATTTAAGATGGTGCTCTTTGGTGCATCAATAAATAACAGAGGCGCCACGCGCGGACAGACCCATCGGTAGCACCGGGACATTTCCCGGTGGCCTGAGGGTCGTTCTGGCCTGCCGTGAACATTTCCGGTCTAAATTATTGTTTCAGACCGTGACCCAATGTCCTAAACTTCTTTCCTTACTTCCAGGCCAACTCGCTGTGTGTCACCTATAGTCTACAGAAAATACAATTTACAATTTAAACAGGTATTTCTATTTAAATCATGTAGTCTTGCAATACACATTGATGTTCTCCATTTATCAAAGCCCTAGGGCTTTCTCTGTTGTCTTGCTTGTATCACAATGCTGTGGAGGTAAATAAAATATAGCTTTAAAATTTGTCGCCAAGGACATGAAGAATGGAATAACGTTTCTCTTTCCCACAAGTTTGATGTCTCGTTTTCTAAAAGGCCAAGCAGGAAAGAGGAAAGGCTAGGTTCAGTTGTTCGATAAGGCTGTTCGGTTTGAGGACAGCATTAAAAAAATGTGTCACATACCAAGAGAGGCGCCGTATGAAGCTAGATATCTCACCTTGCATCTTTGCACTGCATGCTGGGTGTAAACACGCTGCAGCTAGCTTGGATATTTACTGCTGTCAACTGATTCCCAATGCAAATAACACCTCTACCCTCTTATTTTCAAGTCATTCTACATTTCTGGAAATAGGTTTCAAATGCACATGTGTTTAGATTAACTGATTAGCATTCCTTTATGGCACTACTTGTGTGTCATTGAAATGATTGATTTAAATGTTCTGCGTGAAACATTTTGTTCAGTTAGAAATCAACAGCAGTTCCATTTTTTCTTGGCTCTAAGTTTGAGTTTATGCTACATCCATTTTATTCTTGTGTGTTCTATGAAATAGTAGGCCTATGTTTATACAGTCACACAGTGATGTAGGCTACAGACTTACAGTTCTTACAGATTTGAAGTCAGAATTTGGTACTTCAAATATTGTTAGTCACATTAATTGAACATACTGTAATATTACAAAGTGGAATTTTAATGGTATATATTACAGATGTATTCTAGGGGTAGCTCTAGTATCATTGCACAATGAGCCCTTTAAAACCTCCCATTTTATGCAGGGTATTTCTCTATGTAGTGTAAATGACAAACCAGGGAGTGGATTACTGCTGGCCCTGTTTATTTCCATTATAAAATTTGTAGTTTTGACAGCGGAGATCACCAGAACTCTTACTGTAACTGCACTGTACTGTAACGTTAAACATGGTTGGAAAAGATGGGGAAATGATATCCAGGTCAAATATGGATTTACCCTTTAAGCTTCATGAAATGTATTTTGCCTAGCATTTTTCTTTATGGTTAACATTATAACATATTACTAATTTATCTGTTTTCTGGAATACATTTATAATACAATAAACTACAGTGAATATGATAAACATTCATTTTTGAGTTAGATAACATGTCAGCCTGCAAACACATCTAGCATCTAAATCACAATGATTTAGATGCTAGATGTGCTAAATAGGCCTCCACTATGGCTTCTAGTAAGATAAATCATTCCTATGGCCATTTCATTGTGCAGGTGTCAGAATGATTACACAACTGTACAACTTCCTTTATGGGAACCTTCTGTCTGGGTATACAAGCCCATATCTCTTTAATGAATGACTGTGCTAGCATGACAGCTATCTGAGCTCAACCTGCATGATGAGATTCCATAAAACACACACTCCCATCTAGAATTAGGATTAGGATTAATTACAGAGCATGCCAATATGATAAAATTAGCAAATGACATGCCTATAACGCAGGATTTTAGAGGTCATCTCCTCATATTGAGCACATCAGCAATATGTTTAATGAAATCAAAGACAGTTAACTGATTCATGTCAGATGGTGTGTTAAGACTAACTTATTAAACATACATTAAAATGCATATATAGCCTATATAAAAAAAATGTGTGGCTATATAGGAAAACTGGAGTATCTATATTGCACAGTGGAAAAGTATCAGTGCCCTCAACGACCCCAAAGAGTTAAAATGTGCATTAAGGCTAGAGATGACACCAACAGTTTTCAGGACAGGGTGATGAATGAGGTTTCACAAACAGGATGTGAACTCCAAACCAAGCACTACAACAAATCAGCCCTCCAGCATAGTGAAGTCACTGTGGGCCATGCACCTCCAGTGGAGGTGGAGGAGGAGCAAGCTCCCAGTTTAGAATCATCAATGAAACATCCAAGATGGAAGACGAATAATCTACATTTTGAAATCAAATTCCTGTGGGAATTGGCAAACAACCAGTAGATTCTCAGCCTTCCACTAATTTTTAATACCATACATTTCTGGACCAGAGAGAGCCTGTCAAATTGCACACTTGCCGATGTCCAATGGCACGACGTTAATCAACAATATCACCCTATCCTGACTTCCTGCTCGTCCGTTTAGTTTTGCCTTTGAATAGAATTAAGAAGAATGGTTCTTTGTCACATACAGATTAAAAAGAAAAATCAATCCTCTCAGAAAAAAGGATACTACATTCATGGGGAAAAGAGAGTTTTGCCTTTGCGTGAGACTTGATAACTCTGCCGACATACAGTATATCTTGTCCTTCACCAGAATGACATAGTGAAGTTGATTCCGAGACGAAAGTGCACAATGATTATAGTCCTCCCTTCAGCCACAAGAACACAACACTGAAAGAATGAACCGTTTCAAGGGCATTGCATTCGCACTCCAAAGCCAGACACCTCAGGCCTGTTTTTTTGTTGTTCTTCTTGTGGACCCCTGCTAAGAAATATGGATCTTGAGAGGGGATGGGAAACGAATGTAGAGAGTAGAGCAGATATGAGACATATCAACAGGGTGTGTGGTAATCTATTACAATAACATTCCCAAGGATGAAATGCAACGAGTTGCTGACTGTTTAATAAACTGCAAGCTTACACTGCAGTACAGTCTTAACTATGATTCATTACCTTTACTGGATCTTCTATGAAAATAAAGGAGGCGCCTGAGGAAGCTGCCGGATTCTCGCCCAGCTAAATTGCTGCAAATTGCATCTCCATTACATGTCAAGACTTTCTGTGAATTTCACTTTCATCGTCATTTTCTTTCATTCTTTCATATTTTATGACCAATTAATAAAACTTGAAAAAGAGTGTTCGAAATCCTATGCATTTGTAACGGGAGCCGCCGCCCCTCCCGTTCTAGCGTGCCGGTATACTAGCCACCAGCTGTTGGCCGTCAGAATTGCCAATGCACCCTATCCCACAAACACACCTGCCACCAATCCTCTCATCTACCCTCTTGCAGCAGTTATATAGGCGGGAGGGTGGATGAGGGGAACTGTCGGTTATTATTCGCTGCCTACGTTATGAGCGCAAGGTTCCTCAGTTTCTGTCTATTTTGTATTTCTTTATTAAACGACGATGCGCAGGAGCGCTAAACGTAAACCCAGGTGTCCGTGTGTCTCTCAGCTCTCTGCACCTGCACTCCAGCCGATCCTCACACCTTACAGAATTACCGACCTGGTAACCATGAGTCCAGCAGAGCATAGTGCGGCCCACCCTCCACCCGCACCAGAGCCAGAACCAGCTGGGAGAGCGAGTGTCTCCACGCCGGGAGAGCTCGCCAGGTTCCTGCTCCAACTCACATCACACCCCCGTCATGCTCACAGTGGACGGCCAGTATGAGGAGATACTGGAACTATTCATTAAATCCACCCTGCTTCATTCAATCATCCTGGGTCTTCCGTGGCTCCAGGACCACGAGCCCACCTTCTCTTGGAGGTCACAGAGGATCCTAAAGTGGGGATCCGGCTGACGGAAGACCTGTAGGCTTGTCTCGTGCAGGCCGTGGTGGCGGATGTTCCTGTGGTCTCCTTCCCCGACAACGTTCCGTCGGGGTACACGAACCTCGCGGAACTGTTCTCCAAACGGAATGCTTACCCGCGCAGGCAGGTTTCTTCTTAGTGGAGAAGAAAGACGGTGACCTGCATCCGTGCATCGATTACCGGGGGCTCGACGCAGTCACCATCAAGTTCCCGTACCCCATGCCCTTGGTGCCGTTGGCCATTGAGCAGCTTCGCCAGGCTCGGTTCTTCACCAAGCTCGACCTACGGAACGCCTACAATCGCATCCGGGAGGGGGATGAGTGGAAGACTGCCTTCAGCACCACCTCCGCCCATTACGAATACCTTGTCATGCCGTTTGGACTGTCCAACACGCCATCCGTATTCCAGGCCTTTATGGACGAGGTATTTCGGGACATGGTTGGCCAGCAGGTCGTGGTCTACCTCGACGACATCCTTGTCTACTCCGCCACCCTGCAGGTAGGGATTAGGCATCTTGCTCAAGGATGCTTACATGTAGGCCAACTCTGGGGCTCGAACCCACAACCTTCTGGCTGGGAGTCCAACACCCAGACCACTAGACGATCCTGCAAAAACTACAGTATTAGGGGCACATTGTAGAAAAACCCTAACCCTCGACTGTTTTAAATTGATGGACGTGGAGCGTATTGTGAAATTGTACCTGTACTTCAGTAGGCTATAGGTTTCACAAATAACGAAACACTTAGTCTTTTGGCACATCAGCACCGCCACATCATCATAAGTATTTGTACTTTAAAAAGACTTGAACCACACGGACTTGAAGGAGATTGCCTCTTTTGTAGAGAAGGAAAAGGCTGGTAGTGGTCAACTGCAAGGCTATCGCTGGTTACATCTCCCATTACATTACAAGTTTATTCTCGAAATGTCTCATTTCTTTTTCTACAGTGTGGCCCTAATACCCCGTCGTAATAAACAACACTAGATAACAATGAAGGGAATACAGTACTGTATACGTGAGTGGAATCACAGATACATTACATATTATTTAGGATATTTTAACCCCTATCTGAGAGAATAATTAATTATTTAATGTATAAGGTAAAAATTTAAACTCTTTGTCAGACCCACACATAATTTAGTATTTTTGTGTGCCATGTAGCATAGAATATTTGACAACATCTAAAAGCATTCACTATAATTACAAAGGAAAAGTTGACACCGTATTTGCATTTTAATTGCTAAATTGTGTGAACAATACAAAACAAAATAAGTCTAGTGCTTATCGGCGAGGAAGTCCATTGCAGAGGCTAGCTGTAGAGAAAGGAAGGAAACACACGACACTGAAATAGAACTGGGATTTAGGGTGATCTTGTTAATATAATGTTAGGTGACTCATTACAGTGCCGTGTGCACACTCATTACTCTGTGGGATCTAAACAGAGCTTTAAAGTAAAGTAAATGGTCACCCAAAATGTAGCCATGCAATAAAGCTCTCACATTTATTCCTCGGAGTATAAGAGGATCTATAATTCATTCTGCTAGGTTCATTATTATTCTTATTGGCATTAGCTCAAGAAAAGCAGGGCCTGGGGAGTGTGATATGATAGGGCTTCTTCTCACTGTTAATTAGGAAGGAAGACTTTTTATTTTACTTGTCTTGACATGAAGTGTTGACTGGGACATTGAACTCAATGCAATTTACAGAAACTTATATTTTGCTACTCATTTTCATGAGGTAAGCAGGCCTAATGAATAAACTTATAATTATCCAACACATTTGGATCAAATGTGTATATCTGTGTTTTTGTGTATAGTTTTTTCTTACATTCATAGTAGAGCTTACATTCTTAGTAAAGTAAAATATGTTAATATTACTAACATTCTGCCAGGAGGCAGGGTAGACAGCCGCAAGAGAAGACCCTTACGAGGCCAGGCAGGGGTTTGAGGGCGAAGGCAGAATCCTTCCGGAGGCCGGGCAAGAGACCTGTGGTGAACAGACTTGGCGTCGACTGACTCAGGGAGTGGTTTCCCAGCAACAGGCACGGCCTCTGCGGCGACGACCTCGGAGGCAGGAACCAAATCAGGGATGGGAACCAGCTCGGGCCCAGGAACCATTTGATTGTAATGTGAACCATTGTAAAAAGCTTAACATTTCATTTATATCTAACGGTTTTAGCAGACATTTTTATTTTACATGCACAAACATGCACAAATAAATCAGACCACTTTGGAGTCATTCGAGGTGTTAATGGGGTGCTGGCTGATGTCACTCGTCAAGTAAATAACATTTAATAACTTAGGAAATAATTTCTCTAAAACGGTTTTGAGCACAAATTTCTATTTTGTGTGCACAAACCTGCACAATGCACAAATTAAAGTAGTTTTATAGACATTCTTATCATATGGGGTGACACAAGATGCAGAAACATTGACACAGGGAACAAAGGGAGGAGACAGGAAAACAAAGTACATGAATACAAAATAAGACAAAAAACAGAAACAAACAAACACAAAATCGTGACACATATCTGCGCTAAAAAATAATCATTATAAAAAGCCTTTATCAACTTCAATAATGCTTAGTATAACTTAAGAAAAACAAATGGATTTAAGTAAATCTTTGTACTTCTAAAGGCTCAGCCACTGTCCTTTTTTCACTGTCATTTTCATTCTCACCATCATAGAGGACTGTAAAAAAAACAAAATTAATCCCTAATATTCTGTGTTCCTTTTACCATTCTGACAGGTAATAAAGCAAGCCAGACCAACCATTACAAATACATTAGGTCATTTTCCTAAGCCCCCAGATGTATTAGCACAGCCGGAGAATATTAATTCATAAATAAGTAATGGTGAAACAGCTCGTGAGGGCTTCTGGCTTTACATTTGTACAAACTGCAGTGCACATGAAGCCATGTATCATGTAAAAGAAGATTTATGAGAGCACAAAGCCTCTTCGTTTCACAATACGGCTCCTGTAATCCCCTATTTTACAGAAAATATGGTGGAAAAAGCTCTGTGAAAAACTGACACGACATAAGAAAAAATAGCTGTTCCTAGAATAAAATAGTATAATGTATTCATCTGGGTAATGTATAAAGACAGACAGACAAGGTTAATTAAATACAATAATTGTTGCACAGCAATTGCTGTGGAACATCAATGCTAACATAATACTCCTGTGTTAGATTGTCATTCCAGTTAGCGATTGTCATATGCAAATGGTGGACTATAGGGGTTGACCTCACCGTGTCATCGCGCTGACAAGCCCAGGCCTTTTTATCTCGACATGATGGAACGCTGTCAAACCCAGAGATGCACGACACCCGCCTAACTGAAAGCACCGAAAAGAATTGTGATATACCGTGTTTTTAACTGTGCTAAGGTCATTAGACTAGGGCCATCACGACATGGAGCCCTAAAGATACAGCAGCAATGATACAGAAATAGAGCATTTTGCATGGCAATACACATTGTTGTAATAGATGATAATATGGCCTCAAATTCACTGTAACTGATACTGATTCATACTGATTCACACACAGAAAACAGAAAAAGTCTATGAAGAGTCTATGAAACAATTTTTTTTACAAATGATTGTGCAAATGTCGCTAGTCATTGTGAAATAATAATTCAGACAATAATCACTACTTGTAATTGTACTTTTAATTGTAGTTTTTTTATGGTATCCATGAAAGACATCTGCGTATGAGCAGCTGAGCTTCGAATACATAAATACAAATTCGTATTCCCCTGCAAGCACCCAGCGACCTTTGAACTTGTGAAATGTTACTTTTCAAATAAACAAACAAATAAAAAGATATGTCAGAGCACAGCACTGCAGCATCCTTTCGACAGGATTGCTCACGAATCTGCGCACATCTATATTAAAATCAGCACACCCTTCAGCTAGATCTGATCTAAATCGGTAACAGTGACGATTTCTCTCCACGCTAATCTCTGTATATTCACTTTCTCTGAAAACCCACCGATAAAGAAGAAAGGGAAATGACACCCAGGCATAATATGATTGCAACAGAGAAAACAAAGGGAAAAGGTTAGTTTTCTGTCTTTAGTGGTTTTCCTTCAGCCAAGCTATCCTATAGGCTCCTGGTGGTGTCCATTGGTATTTACTTTCCTGTCTGCTGGTACTGAGTAGCATTCAGAAGCCCTGTTTAAGGATGTGAGATGCCCTTACAGACCACACACACACTCATACGCACACACAAGGGGGTAACATGTCAGCAACCCACACCCTGATGGCTTGGATCACTGGTCATTTCATCCAGTCCTTCTCTGTCCGGGAAGGATCTCAGCTATCAATCTCCAAGCTGTCAGACGTGCTAACCTATCGGACCCAAGGAACACCAGGCGAAGGCTGCAAATGAAATCAACCCCCCCCCTACCATCAGTAGTGAATCTCTGCGGCTGTCTTGTCTTGCTCTGAACATTAGCCTGTGAAGTTTGATTGACTACTCTCGGCAAAGAGAAACAAACAAGCTCTGTGAAAGTGAATGTGAGATAGAGCTGAGCGGGCATGTGGTGTTGTGGAATGGGGAGCTAATATCCCACCGCGCTAAGGAACAGCACAAAAAAGAATGCTGGGATGCTGTCACAGTGGATTTTTCCTCAAATATAAAATCACACATTGTATTATAAA
Source organism: Percopsis transmontana (assembly GCA_025447815.1). Lineage (NCBI taxonomy): Eukaryota > Metazoa > Chordata > Actinopteri > Percopsiformes > Percopsidae > Percopsis > Percopsis transmontana. Next base: position 8,997 of record JAOEHI010045548.1, on the reverse strand, counting down.
TTTGCCAAATTCTATTTTACCTGAAAATTACCTGAAAGCCATTGCTACTGTAATGCTGCCTGCTGATCCAGTTTGTTATAAAAGCCTATGAGGAGACATATAGTCCAAATGATGTTCAATGGTGGGCAAAGTGCATTTTCCTATTTAAGAGTGGGGATGGTTGTAACATTTTTGAGTGTATCTTGGAGCTCTTTTAAGATCAAAATGTGATACAAACTAGTTACATGTGTCTGCTATTAAACAGTGTAGCTGTTATCTCTGCACCAGAAATAGAAAAAGCAAGGTTTGCTCTCAAACACAAGGAGTGCAATGTTGCAATTCACCCTATAGTCCAGGTTATTTGTTACATACCCTGGGGTGAAATGTAACATTATAATATTCACTGGGGTGAAATATAACATCATGAAATTATTATTATGACAAAAACTTGATAAACTTTTTAACATAATTGGTGTGTATGTATGTGAGCCAAGTATGTTAGTTACTGTCATATTAGTGACAAACATTTTAACATAATGAAATTTAACAAAATGGGCAAATGTGCACCAACTCTAAATTAGTGTGTGTGTGTCTGTGCTTGTTTGTCTTGCACTGTCAGTCACAGTGGTGACAGATATGGCATTCCTGGAGTGCAGGCCTCATGGGCCCACAAAGTAACCTACAGGTCTAACATTTGAGCATAATAATAAAAAACTGAACAAAATGTGCAAATATAACCAAAATTTTACTTGGGGTGGGTTGTATTTTCATTGTTGTTACAACTAACCCAGAGTATTGTCACCATGAACTAGCTTACCTTACAACTAACAGACAACTAATAGCTATAAAATTAGCACTAACAACTTGCATGAAATATATCTACGTAGAAACACAATACACGTGATTTACACTTTGTTGAGTTTAACTACAAAGCAGGCAATGCTGTCACAAAAATATATCAAGTGAAAAAAAAATACTTTCTTACCTAAAAATGTGTTTTTTCTTTCTAAAATGTGCAGTGCCTGCCACAGAGTGCTGCTTTCTCACTTGTGGAATAAGGACTAAACAGAGCATGTGCAGAGTGAATTAGGTGATTCCAAACTTGTTCCGGATTGGAGAACTTGTTACAACTATCCCCGGTCTCCCCAAGAGCACAAACAAGTAAAGAAAAAGAAAAAGAGAGCTCTAAAAACCACTATAAAACATACAGTACATACATGCAATTGCTTGGCGAAAGAGGTAATGATAATACTTTTATTACATTGACATAGAGGACATTTATTAGTCAGAAGTTTAATCAACCTTCATTTACCTTCCACTGGGAAATAAAGAAGTTACTACAGACAGCATTTAATTTTTTGTAATATAGTGACACCTTCTGTTCAAAGTTGGTTACAAATTAAACATGTCATATGTTGCAGGTGCTTGGCAGCCTGGTGAGACCATCTATAGCTCCAAACACATTTGAAGTGTGTTTGGAGCTTTAGAGTTGTTACCAGTAGGTGTCAATTAATGTTATTAGCAGCTGATTGGACCACCTGCAACCCAATCAGAACAAACCTGCTTTAATTCAATGCAACTTACAGTAAGCACATTAAGTATTGCGGAGCAGGTTCGACATCTTGTTCAAGGATGCGTACAGGTAGGCCAAGCATCTTGGGGACCAGGACCTTTAGTCCTTGGAGGCCACCACCCTAACCACTAACCTATCCTACCCTCAAACACAACTGCTAAACTAGGAGGTGATTGGATCCCCTTTTAACCAATCACAACATGAACCCTGTGACGATCATTTATGAGCACAGCTGCTTCTTGCTGTCCACATCAACTTTACTGTAGGGTCTTCTTCGGCCAGGCATGACCAGTTTTCTATTGAGGGTTTACAGATTGATGAAGCAAACTGAAACGGAGTATACGAGATCAGGCCATAGATGCTTCACCAAGGAGTTACAGAAAATTGCATGATGCAAGCAGGGCCCCTAAGGATCCTATCTAAACACCAATAACACAGTTTTGCAGTACATTTTGCACTGTACTGTATATAGTGTAGCACATACTATTAGAATTAAATGCAAACATTGTGTTTTAGTAAACAGTATATAGTGTACAGTCTATAGACTAGACTCTGACCCACTTTACAATCCGCTGTTACAGACAGGCTCATGTTGGCGACCTTTCGCTGTGCCAGCACATGCATATTATGCACAGGGCCCTGCACGTCTCTGCCACTACCTCTCTGTCTCTGTCTTTGCCCGGTGCTTCCCGTGAATTCCAACCTCCTCTCTGTGCCTTCTAAAATCAATTATTATTGATTTGCTTGCACTCTCTGGGGAAGGGTCAAAAGAGGGGACAAAGGAGATAAAACCACAGGTGAATTGGTAAAGTAACTGCACTGCACCATGGGAGACTGATATTATTGAGTGTGAAGTGTCAAGCGCCGCTGCAGATGCGCTGGTTGAAAAAAAAAAAAAAGAAGAAGAAAAAGAGAAATAAGAGTAAATTGTGTTTTCAGTGTTGTAGATACTAGCCCGGCCACAAACTGAGGGGTTGAGTGGCTGTACAGGGAAGACTGAGCACCAGCCCATTTTTGGCTTCCTAATTAATTCAAGAATTTTTTATTTTTGGGGGCATTTCAAAAATCAGATATACAACCGTAGCCACAGGGTAACCAACCTTCAAATGAAGCCTGCCTTGATGACAGCAAGTGTTTGTGGTGTACAATTAAGGCTTCCTTTCCTCTGCGATGCTAATATTTCAGCCAATTATTTCATCCCCTGACAGTCTAACACGTCCTCATATCAACCTGATAGACTCCAGAGAAGGCTCTTGCAGTGATGGTCATGAAGAAGCCTGAGCTAACGAGTTCAAAGATATGATACATCATGATCAGTGCTGTTTTTTTAGGTGAAATTGAAATGGGACTACGTACAGAGTCCATTGTAACTGGAAATGCTGGTTTTGGTTCTATGGTACACAGCTATTGCTTAAGCATTGACAATTAGGCATCACAATGGAAATTAAAACCTAGTATTCAGTAGTGGTGACAAACGTAACATCTGATGGTTGGCACTTCAAGTAGTTATGGATATAACTATTAAATCAGAAAGCCTGACTATTTCTCTTATACTGCAGTATACTGCAATGTAAACCTGCAGTAGGTAGGATGTGAGAGTTTCAACAAGAGCTAGCTAAACAATCGAAAAACCCACCCCACCTCCTCCTCTGCTCCCTCCCTCTGGAGCCCGTTGGTCTGCCGTTGTGAAGTGCCATTGAGCTGTGTGCATGCATTCATGGTATTGACAGGCAAGGTAGAATCGCCGGACCAATCAGGGAAAAGAGGCCCTGATTGGTCAGAATTCTTTCAGCCAGCGTCAAAAATATAGCAGAAGATGATAACAGAACATTCTGGTTTTGGCTTTTAGAAAGCTGGATAGACAGGTGACTGGAGATACAGTTAATTTTTTTAGTTTAACATAAGTTTAACGGTTATAGCTCAACAGTTAAAGTTTAACATAGCCGACTGCAGAACACCTGTAGACCCCTGCTGTTTACTGGTTTTGGGGTCATTGCAGGGCAGGCAATCCCTGTAAGTTATATTTTTTTAATACATAACTATCACTTCCCAAAATAGAAAGAAACACACATTCTCTGCTGAATCTGATTGTTGAAATGTTGCCAAGAATGAAATAGCAAAAATTAAAGATTATAATAATCTTTGGGCCTCCAGTGGCGGAATTCTAATCTCCATCTACTTAAAAATTTGACATTGTAATTTTTAACTAATGACACTGGAAAAAAAGACATTAATGGACGATGAAAAACAGGCACTGCCACCAGTTAAATTAATATTGATATGATTGTGTGTAAACTTGAAATAATCCTTTCAGGATTATCATGTGCCATTGATTTGCAGTGTTGGGGTTCGTTACTCAAAAAAAGTAATGTATTACACATTGCTCATTACTTTTGAAAAAAGTAATGGATTACTTTACTTAGAAACTAATTCGTCACACTACTCGTTACATTAGTTTTGTAATAGTTTACTGCTGAGTAAGCTAATACAAAAGTAATGTAACATCGCCTGAGATGCATTGTCACTTAATTGGCAGTTAATGTAACATTATCAGCACAAATCCCTATCCTTATAAGGACATACACAAGATATTTCTTTTATGCTCTTTAATAAAACAATACGACAAAGCCGACAGCAAAGTCAGTAAAACCCAGACCAAAAACTAACTACATAAGTGTTTGATTAGTAACTGTAACGTTAAAACTGAATTTAGGAACAGTAATGCATTAGGTTACATTACTGGGTTACAGACAAATGTAATGTGATTACAGTAAAGCGTTACCTCCAACACTGTTGATTTGTGATATCACATATATAGCCTACTGTACAGTATTTGCCAAACTCCAACTGAATCTTGTTTGAGCATGAAGATAATATCGCCTCCAAGATGTCTGTCATGGTGATACCATCACTGTCAGAACTGACAGTCCCGAGAAAACCTAATATGTAACCTTTGTGGAGACAGCCTTGCAGATCTGTCTGAAAATCTGAGTGCTTAAACATCAAGCAATTAGATTCACAATTGGTTTGGAGGGATTCGTTCGCTATCAGTCAGTCACTAGGAATACCACAGAATATGAATTGTACATTTAGTTATGCCAATACATTATCCATGCAACTTGAATTGATGATCCATAATTTATTAGGTTCACTGTTTAACTGATTATCCCTTTCAACCTAGAGTGTAATGTTAGTACAAGCCAGCAAACCAATTTACAGGAGGCAAGCTCCCTCTAGTGTATGACTGAAGCTCTACAAAAATAAATCAACATAGCGGTGTCCTATACTTATACTGTACAAAAAACACTCCTAATTAACTGTTTAGATATATATTGTTTTTATTGGATTTTCCATTTTATTATTACATGGCTAAACCAACATTAGTGTATAAATGTTTAAGCCATTAAAAGAAATAAAATCTTTAACAATAAAAAGATGGAGAAAAAAATGCATGAAAAGTGAATACACCTAAAATAATAAAAGAAACAAATAAATTAACATTAAAAACTTTCACGCAGTCTCGTGCACTTGCTCAAAGGTTGTTTTTTTTCTCAACTGAAAAGTCCAGACGGTTGAACAGGCAAACAGTGGAACAGAGCAGATAATGTTGACTATAAGCAAAACCAGCCGCTGTAAAGTAAAAGTTTGTACTATAAAAATGATGAAGGACTGACTTATTAGGCATTGAATGTGGGCCAAATATTCTCCAACATATGCCTTTTGTAGTCTTGTTCATGGTGAACACAATTGCATGTACTTAATGTTAAAGAAAGTATGAAATGACATTCATAAAATGCTTTCCCTGACCACTTCTAAAAAAAAAGTTTCTGCATCACTAAGAAAATATGACACATCCTGTCTAATTTATTCTCTTAAGGCTTCCGAACGGCACAAAATAGCAAATGTTCTTGACATGGGGCTCCTGAAAAAAAATATAAAAACTCAAAACACAAAGCACAAGAAGTCAAGCACAAAAGCAATTCCAATACCAGCAATTCACTTAGTGTGGGTCATTAGCCCTAACATCTAAGTTTGCATGCAAGCTCACTAGATTTGCTGTGCACATCGCAGAATATTACACCAGGATCCTCTAGCTCTGATGTCAATAATGTCTCAATGTATTTTCCTATTGCAATATTTACCCAACAACACAATATTTTGGCATGTAGATGATGCATGGTTATACAATGCAAAAGCATCTGAAAACTGAAATATGGCATGAAAGAGGATTTCTCAGTATTCAAAAGTAAAATCACTTTCCACAAGGAAGCATAAATATTTAAATGTGTGTGCGATTGAATCGTTTGTACCAATATAAATAGTCAACTAGGTTAATTGTCACCGTTTTTCTAAAGGACTTTGTATTTGTAGTTTGTTGAGATATAAATAAATATAGTAATTTATTATATGGAGGATATGGCATCAACAAAAGAAAATTAACCAGGCTAATTGCATTTTGATGGTGCATTGAGATATATAGGCTACACTACAAAACATTAGGAATGCCTGTTTTTTTTCTTCAAAACAGAGTGAATAGGTACAGTATGTTCATTTCTTGTAAATTCCACCTCATAGTGAAAGAGGAGCCAGGTTAAAAGGTTTTCAAAATGTGACAAAATCTGCAATGTTGCCGGGGTTCCACACCACACAGACAACAGTGCGTATCTGGAGGGCCCCACGTCCAAAAGGACAGGTGCCTAATGCCTTGCCGATATAGATCACTGAGCCAAGACACTAAAGGAAGCTGGCATAGTCTGCGCAGAGCAAGACTACCATCCAGTACTACACTGGCTGGCACTGCAAACCAAATGAATGCACAACTTGACACAAATTGTGTAGTGGCACCTAAAGCTGTACATAAAAAGTGGTTGTAGTTTTTTAAGGAACAAAAATGTCGACAAAAAACAGGGTTGGGGAAAACAATCAAAATAAAAAGGCCTGGTTTTGTGATTCCTGGTTACTGCTAATTCATGCTGGCACGCAGGCAGACGAGAGTATTGAGAAAAGTCCATGCATCATGTCCCATGTCAAGATTTCACTGTTGGAGTCATACGATTTCATGACACACATAAAGTAGGACTGCCAAATGCGTCCTGGTCAACAAGAAACGTTGAAGATGGATGCAGATGAGATGCAGATGTAAAATCTTTGAAGTGCAGCCGGCTTACAAGCAGCTTGTCTGCGATCTATTGCTTGATCTACGTGACTCCCAGAGGGAGAACATGACCTTCCTATACAGCATGCTACAGCGATGGCCTTAAAAGAGACACTCCTCCATTTGTATCCAGAGTTCCCATAGTTAAGGCAAACCAGCAATATAAAGATGTTTAGTTTTGAAACTCTGACAGCAAATGCCCCTCACCCATCTACCTGCACTGTGTCTGTCACTTCTCTCTACTCCTTCCCCTACAGGCAGAAATGTGGGGTTCTAGGGGTGCTAACACAAAGTGCCTTTAAGGGCCGACATGAGTTTAGTTAAAACTATCAGATAGATATCCACAAAACCGGTAATTTTTACAAGAATCACAAGCATGATTAGATGTACATATGGTTCCATATAAATAAGTAATAACCTTATAACGTCTACAGATGTCTTTGCTACCCGATCTCTAAAGATCCCTTCGTTTAAGGTTTTGCAAGGAAGATATTTTAGATTTTAAAAACAATTTCAAGATTGTACAGCCTCTCAATGGGCATGCAAACTGACTTGCTTGCTATTGTTATGTTGCTTACACGTACATAAGATTAAGTGTAAGAATAAGATTAACATGTTAGAACACATTTGCAAGACAGTAGGTTCTTGAGATCAGTCTTGGACTGAGAGAATGATACAGTAACATTTGAAAACACAAATAGTCACACAATAAACTGGACTACGGACAAATTATTTGGAAAAGTAAAAAATAAAATACACCAACCACTAGTACCACACAGTTAAAAATTAACAAAAGAAAAAACATTTCCTGGTTTGAAGGCATTTGAGACGACCACTGAATTTTAAGTAGTATTTACCATATATCTATACCATGTCAGTTTATACAGAACAATAAAAAAAATACTGCATTTGTCCCACACTGTCAATAGCAACAGACTATGAATCCAAATGCAGGCAGATGTTTGATTCTCAGGTCAATATAATGAAGGGAGTCCTTCTCAAGCTGTTATAGACCACAAACTACTCAATGCTCTTATTATGGATGACTAAATTATATACATGTACATACAAAATGGAAGATGAAACGGGTTTACATGGGCCTGATTGTAAATCTTAAAAGGGACTGAGAGATTTTAATTTAATATTTTTTTAAAAATGACAACAAAAAAACCCACTACAGATTAATATTTAGCCGAGCAACACTGAACTGATGATAATAAAATTGTTTTGTCAGACAAGCTGTAATAATACAACTGTTGTCTTACTTTCACTCAACTTGAAAGAAATTACTTATTTTTAACTTCAGCCACTTTTTTAACTTCAACATCTATTGATGTACTTTGGGATGCAAACATCTCCGCGAGATAGGATAAACAAATTCCGCGTATATGCTATATATTAATATATATAATCTGAGCACCAAGCTACAATAACTTTAACCATTAAAAAATAATAATTAATACAAATGGGGGTTACTGTTTTTAGTACCAAAGATATATACATTTTAAAATGTAATTACATTGTTATTTGTACTAATGTAACCACCTCATTAATATATATTATGAATGAATGAATTAACATATATTTTGACATATTTTGCTGGTATGTAATGCAAATGTTCTTTATTATTGCTTTCTATGAATATTGCATGATTATTGCATTTGAACTGGAAGCACATGGGGCAACTCAAAATTCAGTGGTGGCTCAACCCCAAGCTAGCAACATAGCCATCTGGCTTACTACAACGTTTGAAGTCTGGCAGTACTACATTTAAACCTATGTCCATGTTCTGCTTGTGGTCATTCAAAGACAAAGAGAACAAATGCACAACTATGGCCAATTCAAATGTATGGATTTTGGTCTGAAAAAAAAATAAAATAAAAAAATGAAAGGTAAACTATTGTCCACTGAAAGGAGTTACCATTGACTAGTATATGGTAAATGTCAAATGTGGTCACAGTTCTGAACTTTAAAATATTTTAAAATAGAATAGGTTAAGAAACATTAGTGCCAGGAAAGCAGTGGCCACTATTACAGCACCAGTTGTAGTAATGGAGCAATTTATTAGAATTACCCCATGAATAGTTGAGAATACCCCTCGTCAGGCCTAAAGACCATGACACCGTTTTAAGATATGTCTTGAAATCATGTGCAGGTAAGACATTAGAAATTAGACTAGATGCATCAAGTTATTGTACATTATTGGGAAAAAATAGTTCATATATACAAAGTGCTTAACATTCCTCCTCTGTGACACATACAGCAGTAGACTAACATGATGCCAAAGTCT
>JAOEHI010045538.1:0-20947 GCA_025447815.1 Percopsis transmontana | reverse complement strand
GGAATGCTGACACACATGTGGAATCCTGATTTTGAGGGATATGTTACCATCGCACTATTACTCGAACACTTCCTTTCAATCTTCCGAAACAGCAGGATTCCAGCAGGATAAAATATCTACAATAATACACAATAATAATCTTTCACATAGTAATCTTTTTATTTCTAATCTTTGGTGTGTTTGTGCGCTGCTGCGTGTCCCTGTGTGTGCAACAAGCACATTGTGCACCTGTCTATGTAGGCGCTTATCACTATCAAGATAATGCGCAGTTGAAATAAAATAATAAAGTGAAATACTGCACTATTGACTTCAGACCATGTTTTTGTTGGTCAAAAACATGTCGTGCAATTGCTTTCCTCTGCTTTAAGATAACAATGCGCCACAAATGCACCCTACCACACCTCATTTTAAGACCAACACGCCCACGGGCGCAAGGGCATTTTCTATTTGAACAACATGGGCGCTGGTTGGAAAAAAGCACAGCTGCGTCGGTCTGAAACTAGCAAAGACATTTGTGTCGCGCTTGGCGCCGCGATAGGGCCCTTCATTTTAAGATTTAATTAATTACATTTAAACCACATCCTCTAGGCCTGGCACCCAGGTACATCACAGGCCTTCTAACCCCTTATGAGCCTGCACACCTGTACTGTAATAATAGAATAGGTAGGCATGATTGGCTCTGTCATGCCTCATTGTATGTCACCACACAATGTTAAGGAAAGTTTTGCCTGAATAAAAGCCCCCCATTATACTTCTAAATGGCTGCAAATTGTTTTCCTGTGCTTGCTAATGATATTTTGCCAGTATAATATTTTAAGATTATCAAATTTGATGCAGACTTTATCTGTGTGTATAGATTACATGACAGTTTCTTCCCACAAGCACTGAACTGACTGTCCCAATACACCGCACTTTATGAGCCTTTTCCTGGACATACCGTCATACACATACTGGCAACAGATTAGGCCAACACACACTGTACACTTTCACACTGTTTACATGGGGGATACAGCACAGAGTAGAAAACCAGAAAATAGCATTGAAAATTTTACCTCTGAAGAATGATCACAACGTTGGTTGAAAGGTAGAGCATTTGAAGGTAGCCTACACGTTTAACACACCAGAACCCCGGCAGTAAGGAGTCTTTGAGTGCCATAGAGATGCGGTGAATTCAATAAAAAGCAGAGATAACCAAGAGAACAACACTATAACCTTTTCCTCAGCAAGTCCGACCCTGCTGGGAGAAAGACGATGACTGCTTATTAAATGAACAAGAGGGCTCCCCAGCCATAGATCATTTTCAACCCAACCGTAGGGATATTGAATTCCCAATTTGTCGTTTAAGGCAGTGCTAGATAAAGACGGAGGAAAACCCAGGGGTACTTTAGAGGGCACAAATAGCATCAAGCCCCCAAAGTAGAATAAACTATAGATGTTTGGAAGCTACATAGGGTCTACATACTGTTGGTTCCCTCAAAAATAAAACCTCTTCAGTTTAAACCTAACCAGAATGAGGTCTGTGTGTTAATACATAATTCACGTTCTGTAAACTCAAGTGTTTCTTTTGAACAGGAGCTGCTATCGATGTTCTTCTTGTCTTTGGTTCCCACGAGTGACACTAACTTGGAAAGGTGGTATGAAGGCATTTTTTGGTTTTTATGGTTTTCTTATCTCCAATAATTTGTTTAGGAGTCTGGCATACTGTAATACAAACCTTGGCCATGACATGAAAAAAGTTATCTTGGGCTGTAGATCATTTAAACCCTGAACTTTGTGTAAAAGTTTGAGAGTTTGAGTGTTAAGCTTTAATAGGCTTGTGTAAGGAAACAATGTAGTTGTTTTTTTACACCAATTGTTTTATTGTGCACGACACGACAAACCAAGGGTGAAATAGTTGATCACACAGGTGTGGTACCTTCTTGGCACGACACATATTTGTGATAATTGTTGAGTGGTGTCTTTGCAAATATTGGAACGGTTCATTAGAATGTCTTGTTGTTGTCTTTACAAATGTACTGTATGTCCTCATAAGCTGTTTATTGTGTATTAAATGTTCATTTACAGAAGTAACAGCGTACCACAATTATAAATCCAAACTTCGATAAATATCAAGTGGTCATATTTAGCTTATGGCTAATAATAGCAATTACTATTTACAACTCATCACATTGCAGTTGAGCTCACCAGTGATCAAAATAACTAGTAGGTCTACAACAATTTAAAAATATTAAGTATTCTAACCGACTTTAGATATATTTGTGGGCACAGTAATGTTTGTTTTTTCTCCTCAATCAAAGATTCAGACGAGGTGACAAGATGAGTTTAGAATTCTCCAGTAAGGGCAAAGGGTAAAGCATGACATGAGAGTTCAAGAGAGATCGGCTTAATTCATATTTAAGGCAAGTGGAATAGATTTGGGAAGTAAGCTGGTCAGGCTTTAATATACGGAGCAGGTAATATACGCACAACAGTCACATCAATTGTGCGTGCACAATCACAGTCATCCATTATTGGAGGGGACAAATTGGCCGTCCCCCTGTCCCCCCATACAATTACGCCTATGTGACAAACTATTAGGTTTGTACCTAAATTAGATAACAACCTAAGAAATAAAAGCCCACATTATGATCGATAGCAGCAACAAAAAATATTTGTAACACAGTTGCAATAAAAAGAATAGAGGACAGTGCTTATCCTATGAAGGTTTGATGAAAGTTGTTCTGTATTTTGGGGCGTGGGGCTATTGGTTGAACATTTTCTGAACCACAGTGTATGTTTTTTTTTCTTTCTTTCCATGAAAACCCAATATCGGATCTCTAGAGAATGTTTGTTATCTTAATCATTACTGGCATCTTACAACTTTACCCTGTGCTGAAAAGAGAGAACTTCAAGGTACACTGTCCTAATAAATATCCCTGGCATTGTATTGATTCAGACAAGCAGCTGCAACGATCAGACTGGGGAATGCTCCAGATATTTTACCACCTGTATCTTTTGCGCTGAATTCCGCAGACAAGTTATTGTAAAGGCCATTAAATATAGCCAGGTCTGATCTACAGCTAATTGGTGCTTAGACACCTCTTGAATCACAAATATTTGTGGTACAGTTGGGCAGTGATTTACCGGGATGATGAAGGCAGGAGTGAACCAGCTGTCCTCAGTGGCTGTTATGGACCTGTCAACATGCTGATTGAAGCTACTTCTCGGCGGCTACATCAGCAGCGCGACAACAAATGGGTTTGATAATAGGCGGTCAGAAATGTGGGTCTTTTCTTTAGACAGGATTTATATTATATTTGCTGTAGCTGACAAGATGCAAGGCGCCTACAAAAGGCTCCATTATCCCACTCAGATGCCATTCAAGACTGCATGCTAATAAAAACAAATTGACTTCTGGGGGTAACATTAGCATGAGTTAAAGCACACACACACACACATCTTGTATCAACCGTCTTTGCATACAGTAGCTCTAGTTTTGAAGAGTAGCCTATTAGACAGTTCATCAAGATAGGTCACGCTCTGATGCATAAATAGCAGGACAGATAAGTTACAAAACACTTTTCTGCCTACTTTTCTGCTTAAAATTTGCTGTTTAAATTTGCTGTTTAAAAAATTTGTGTATTCTGTCATCTTTCACTTGTGATGTGCCAGTGATGTGCCAGTGATGTGCCAGGGGGCAGGATGGTCTAGTGGTCTAGGTGTTGGACTCCCAGCCAGAAGGTTGTGGGTTCAAACCCCAGAGTTGGCCTTCCTATAAGCATCCTTGAGCAAGATGCCTAACCCCTATCTGCTCCATGTAATGGCACCATGTAATTGTTGACAAATGTACTAATTGTAAGTCGCTTTGGATAAAAGCGTCTGCTAAATGCTGTAAATGTACATGTGTTTACATCTCCTCATTCACAGAAAATAAATGTACTTAATGAAGTTACAGGACTAAATCAAGTATTTTTTTGAATAAATACAAAGACTGGGGTTCTTAGATATGTGTGTCAACACAAGTAATGTCTTGCACAGTGGAGTCTAAATGCATTGTCTGCTCTAACTAAATAAAGTGTGGCATTGATCTTGATTGATCTGGAGCGTTTTCATGGACTACAAAAATAGATCTTGTGGTAATTTAAAACAAGCTTTCAAAAAACATACCTGCAAATTATGTTGTTGTAATAGGAATAGTAGTAATAGTAATAATTTAAATGTGATCTTTTCAAATAATTGCAAGGGAAATGGCCATAATGATGGCAGAGGGTGGGTGTAGTATATTTTATAAAAATTAGACTAAATATGAGACGAGAAGATGCATATTTTTACAGTGTAATAATACATCTCACTAATTTACATGAAATTAATAAGCATTGCTATACAAATACCAACAAAACACCAAACTTTGACCTAAACGTATTTTTGTGTTGTACTTTCCCCTTGTAACTTCTTCCTGTGTTGTCATTGGCCAGGGCCTTGGGGGAGATGTATGGGTAGCGACTGCGGGGCAGGCGGCAGCCAAAGCCGCTCGGTGTGGTGTGCCCATGTGGACGGCTGGACGACACTGGACACCAACTGTGACCAGGGTCAGCGGCCTTCCAACCAGAGGAACTGTTTCCGTGTGTGCGACTGGCACAAGGACCTCTATGACTGGCAACTGGGTGCCTGGAACGAATGTGTGCCAGTGTCGACCAAGACCAACGGGGCCCTCAGGGTTTCAGTATGCAGTGGAGGTGAGGGGGGTATACAAACCCGGGAGGTGGGCTGCATTCTCAATTCAGACGGGTCGCCAGCAGACGATGCCATCTGTGAGTTCTTTGAGCCCAAGCCTCGGCTGGAACAGGCATGCTTGATCCCCTGCCCTCAGGACTGTGTGGTTTCTGAGTATTCTCCATGGACCTCCTGCTCTAAAACATGTGGAACAGGCCTTATGAACCGAATCCGTAGTGTCCTAGTTCCTCCGCTTTTTGGAGGTGCTGTTTGCCCCAACCTGACTGAGTTCCAGTCCTGTAGACTGGGGCTTTGCACCAGTCCTGAGGGGATGCACAGCCTCAGGTTGGGGCCCTGGAGCCCCTGTTCCCTCCCGCAGACTCGGCCAACCCGACAGGTCAAGCGCAGGAAAGGTAAAGTTCCCGGGGGCCGGGAGAGAGCTGGAGTCAAAGACCCGGAGACCAGGGAGCTTATCCAGAAGAAAAGAACCAGGAACCGCCTAAACCGTCAGGAAAGCCCTTTCTGGGACATTCAGATGGGCTACCAGACTCGGGAAGTCGTCTGTACGCATAGGAATGGGAGCACTGTTGGAATCCAGTAAGTGGCATCTGTCTATCTATCTATTTAGCTCTAGCTGTATGTGTGAATAAATGCTGTAGGTAATGTCTTAAAGCTACACTCCTTTATTATGTTGTAGCACCGCAAGAACCCCTAAATTCTGCCCCATCTCACTGTTTGTTAGAAACAGAACTGTGCGCATACTTTAAGTGCACATGGACATTGGGGGAGGGGTAGAGAATTGTTTGAGCCTATGCATGTTGTAGGGGGAGGAGTAGAGAGAGGTGGGAGCCACACACCCCTTAGATGTGGGAGGGCTTTGCACTTTCAAACCAGAACAACATTTATGCAAAGCTAGTTTCAACTACGAGGGCGATTCCGGACACAGATTGAGGAGTGTACCTTCTCTTTTATAACATAGCCGAAGTATTTGGCGGCTATGGGAAGTGAGTCAGTGAATTTATTACAGTGAAACATGGCATCAAATTGTTTCCCCTGGATATCTCTCTTTACCCTATCAGGAGGTGACAGGTAGGGGGAGGATGCTGAGCTGGTATGTCTTTGTCACCACTTTCCTGTCAGATGAATAAGACCCAAGTGTCAAAATGTATTTGATGTCAGCCACCAAAGATGGAAATGATGTAGTCATATTCCAAAGATGACACAACTGTGCAGCAATTATCCACACACTCCATGAGAGCTTCAATCTTATCTAGGACTAATAATTTTTATAGAAACCATTATAGTCCTTCTTTTGAGGCTCCAGTAAAATTAATATTGAATATTTGTACTATCACAATTCCACAGTTGAGGAGTCATTTTATATGCTGTTTAAGGAGGGGCAGGATAGTGTAGTGGTCTGGGTGTTTGACTGCCAGCTAGAAGTTTGTGAGTTTGAGCACTGAAATTGGCCTAATTGTAATAAACGTATTAAAATCTATATTGGTTTACGCCACAAGATAGAAATTAACCAAGTCAAATATCCCTTTTGTATCTTTGCCATTAGGCCCCAAGACAATTTTAAAGTATTGGCTAAACAACTATGAAATTAAATGTGAAATAATCATTTAGTAATGGTTATTTAGAGTAACATTACATACACTTACAGAAAAAGTTTAGTCTTTCTTGACAACAGGATTAACTATATTACATCAATCTCTCATGACTTTTCTTGACAGTACCTTAGAAAATGGCAAAGCTTTTTCCTGGAATACTCTATTTTAGGATTTCTCAAGGTCTTTGATCTCCAGAAAAGTCATTGACATTTGTCACTAATGCAAGTCTTCATCCACATTATGTCTCACACAGCTGTATACGAAGATGTGATCAATTATGAACTAAATCTATTCATTAATGCGCTGTCGGTGCCAAGTTCTCAGCAGTGACTGGGATCAGATATTTCAAAGGAACTGTGAAAACAACTCTCATGCCTCTCAGGAACATAAATATTAATCTGTGACTTGTTTATTTCCACTTCTGAAATATTCATAGTTGTTTTGCCACTTTCAGAAAACTGGAACAAACTTCCCAATACTGTGCTAACCCAGTAAAATCTTAGCCAGTTACTCTCCAAACATCTTGCTCACTTAATTTCCAATTTTGTTTGATGTAGACCTACATCTGTCATCAGGCATGCTCATTCTTAGTAGTGTCTTAATTCAGATCTTGTGTCGCAATGATCAGTCTTAAATAATGACCTCTTGAAATCTCATTTTGCCCCCAAAACCACTTGGAAGATATCACCTTCCCTGACTGCATTTAAAGCACTTTGCCCAATATGGCACAATAATTGTATTACATTTCCACATACATTTCTCCTATGCACTGAAGTTGTAGTAGAGCTGTCATAAATGCTTTACAATAACCAGCACAAATAAAGGGTTATGGGTTAAATATTTGCTATTTAATATGTATTTCAAAGTAAACTTACAGCTAATTGCTAATTATGCAACTAGCTAAATATAAATATTGATTTACCAGTTTTGTAATAATCAATAAATTATTTATTCTTTCAGTTAATCATATACAGTAAATCCTTCATTATATCCACATTTTAGAAACAATCAATGCTTTTTGATTGCATTAGAAAGCTATTTGTTAAACAAATAGTAATTGTGAATGATAAACACATGATTTATAAAATATGAATAAGTATATACTGTATATGCCATATATAAGTTGTTACAGTAGTTTTCAATTTCCAGGGCAAAATGTTTTGATGAATTCAGTAAGAGTAATGAACTGTTATTTTGCCTAGAAGCATTCTAAGTCCATTTGTAAGTGCTATTGTAAGTCCTACAGGCATTCAAAATGAGCATTTTGCAGATATCATCTCACTTATTTAAATAGAGAATGATTGTGTCTTTCTTCCATGTAAATGTCTGAAATGAAGAAATAATGAATCCTGAAGACTTTCTACGCCTCCAAAAAATGCTTGGGCGTAGACACTCCCCGCCATAAAAACAAAACAAAACAAAAAATCTACAATGAAGGATCTAGTTGCACTGAAAATGGGTCATTGGCCGCATTAGGGGCTTCTTAGTACATGTGAAGTACCATCTAAGTCAGGAAAGGGAGCCGTCAATCTCAGTATTTCACATTCTACAGCATCCTTTTAAATTCCACATTGTTTATCTCGAGCGCAATACGATCCAGCACTAGCAATTGTTTGGTTTCAGAACAAAAGTAGGACTCTACAGCACTTCAAAGACCACAGAGGTGCCTTAATGTGAAAGCAAATAACTTTAAGGTTAGAAAAGAAAGAAGAAAATAAAATATAAAATCTCCACACACTGCAATAATATGTTTCCCTTTTTCTACCAGAAGTGTGTGGCGCTGGAGGTGAAATGCGACAGTGGCGTCTAAATGAGAGGTTTCTAAATGAAGCAGAGCTGTAATTAGCACTAATAGCTCGTCAGTTGTGTTGCCTCTAGGGAGAAGACATGCAGACAGAGTAGCAGAAAGCGGTCGGCTTTAGTTAGAACAAATTCCTAATGATTCGAAAGAAGTCCAAAGAGGACAAGTTATTCATTAGCTCAGAATTCTTCTAGGATGATTAAAAGACTGTCAGGGATTGTATCATAGCTTGTTTGGGTTGGCTTGATATACTGAACATTTTGGAATTGATACCTTGTGTTGTACACAAAATTACAATTAGACATATTAAAAAATGAGTCCTGCCCTTTCGGGTCCCTTCAGGCAATATAACTTTTTGAATTTCAAGATAGGGCCCCCTTAACCGAACCACATCCCCTTGTGTTTTAATCCGCTTCCCAGCCTGTGCACGCCTAGGGACTTGCCGCAGACGGTCCAATCCTGCCTCCTCCCCAAGGACTGCCAGCTAATGGAATGGGCAGACTGGGGCCTCTGCTCTAAGACCTGCATGGACCCCGAGTCCCCCAGCGGAGCCCGCACCCGGATCCGACGCATACTGCAGTTCTCCGTGGGGGAGGGGGAAGAGTGCCCCCTTCTGGAGGAGTCGGAACCCTGCGAGACCCAGGGAGAGGCAGTGCCGCCCTGCCCCACGTGAGTGTCACATGGGGGGCTTCGCAGGGAGAAAGTGTCGAACTATGATTGGCTGTTGTGTCTTTCTACCCTGGGGTGAAAGTGTCACAATGCGTATGCTTGTGAGTTCGTGCGACACCTTACTAGACTACTTTATATGCCAGTTATTCCCTGCTCCTTGGTAGGGTTTGGTATGGATACTGCAGGGATTCATTCATTATTCAAATAAAATTTGAAATGCACGTGTTCTCCATTCACTCAAACAGAGCCAACCCACTTTCACTGTTGAATTCCTATAACCCTCCACAGTAAGCTAATTTCTTCTCCTGGGTGGCCCTAATGTTAATGTGTGTGTCTGTGTGTGCTTGTAGGAAACAACATATGGAGACTTAGTATAAGTGATTGGGCTGGTGCCAGACTTAAAATAGAGACAAATGGTGCTATGTGAGAATATTTAAATATCACAACACAGAGAGCGAGAGAGAGAGAGAGAGAGAGAGAGAGAGAGAGAGAGAGAGAGAGAGAGAGAGAGAGAGAGAGAGAGAGAGAGATGGCCTTCATTGCTATAGTTTACAAATACACATATACATTTTGCTGCTCAGATATGTAACCCTTAATAGTTTTGCATGTTTGAAAAACCTTTCAGTTATTGTTTTTTCATTGTTTTAATTTCTTAGTGTGTTTACAGTACCAAACATGCCTAATGCCTAAGCAGAATTCGTTTTGCCTTCAATCACTGTGAAATCCCTCCTTTAACAGGTGCTACTTTCAGCAGAAGCAAAACCACATTGTTTGGATATGAATTAGAATTAGAAAGTAAGAATAGAAGAGCACGGTTGGACAAAGCGCACGTCCTGGTGGTGTTGTGGTGGCAGTACTTAACTCCGCTCTGCCCCCTCTAATCAATAAATAATGATGTATGCAAAATGATGAATACTAAAATCAACGTCGGTTCAGTGAGCAAATAGGAGAACATGAGGTTTTACTACACGCCACAATGAATTTAGCTCACATTTGGCAGTTGTAAATGTACTTTGACACTGCATCCCGCCCACACAGCCATCTTTCTCTCTCTCACCCCCCCCCCCCCCCCCATCCCTCCCTCCTCTGTTCATGGTCTCTTTTTCTGTCCAGTTACACCTGGAGAACAACGGAATGGAGTGACTGCCGAGTGGACCTGTTGCTAAGCCAACAGGATCGTCGGCGTGGCAACCAGACCGGGCTGTGCGGCGGTGGCCTGCAGACCAGGGAGGTCTACTGTGTGCAGGCCAACGCTGAACTACTGACCTACCTGAATGACCTCAAAGGAAATGACAAAGGTAAAAAGTAAAAGGACGTTGGTTCAAATCCCTGGACCAATTAGGACATTCCAGACAGTGAAAACATGCTCTCAGCTCACTTCTACCTCGGAGGGGCATTTAAGCATGACACTCCAGTGAATTCAGTTGAGCTGTTTAGTCTGCTATTTTAGTTCACTTGACGGGTTGTTACTGTGTTTATCAGCCGCTCTCCCCAGGAGCTGCTTCAGGCGGTTTATTGTAATAAGAGTCTTCTGTCGCTTTCTGCTCTGTGCCACCCTTCCCAGGCAATGTCATTCCAATCATTTCTTTCCTGCCGTCCAGCCCATGCACTGCATCTTCTGGTGGTTTTCCGTCTTCCGAAGATTGTATTTGTTGCGTTTCGACTCTAGTGTCCCTATTTTTTCACTAGCACAGCATCGCCGCTTCGTCAAATCTGGTGTTTATCACAGATCAGTTTGTTACACAGGCTTGATACAATTAAATTAATTCCCAAGTGGTACTGCTACAATTTAGATCAAGGACCAATAAATGACAACGAACGTGCTCTTAGTAGAACGAACATGCTCCAATTTTTCACACAGTGCACAAAAACAACAGTCCCATTGTGGAATAGCGGCAAAGACATTTAATTGCCTTTCAAGATATGAACTGACATGTCGGCACAATTTATGTTCAATTTTACAATGACAGATTCTGTCTTGGCTGACTTATTGGTGACTCTGTTATGCCATTTTTGAATACCTCACTCTGAATACATCATCAAAGCTTTGTAACATGTTGGGTAAACACTAAACGTTATTATTAGTTAGCTAAATGTTACCTTTAAAGGGTGAAAAAACTGAGATACGGTTATGTTGCCGAGTTATGAATGGTTTAATAATGAATATTTCATAAACAATATGAACAACCTTTGTAATCAATCATCTGAAGTTATGAATTCTTGACATAGGATTGACCATGTTCTGTGATACACAACAGCAGAGAACCTTCTTCTTAATATAAAGTGAGTTTATTACATGAATCAGTGTACATTACAGTATATACAGTCAACAATTCATATTTTTAAATAGGCAGATATGCAAAAATAACTTCACGTAAACCATAAACAGTAACAAACACAATATTGCTAGGTTTCAACAAACCTAGTATTTAATAAATATAATCACAGTATTGCTGCTTTTGAATAAACCAGCAATCTAGCAGGGGAACTCAAACTTTAGACATTTAGACATACAATTGTAAAACCTGATCAACTGAGCAGACTCGATCCGTCTATTCTTACCAGGTAGCCTACTAGGCTAAGCCTAAGGTATGGCCTATGGACGGGGAAGAGACACGGAGAAGAAAGACAGTTTGGAAAACCCTTTTGATAATTTTTTCAGGCACGCCCCAAAACCTAAGCAGAATATAATTACCTTACCTTTGGTGTTTTGGGGGACGGTGTTAAACGGCACAGTGATGCTGGGGATTCACAATGCCGTAGACTTGGTGAAGTCTTTCCAAAACATGCGGCGAATATGTGGCAAAACACAGCTGCTGGATAGCGGCAATTTGGTCCTGCTCTCATTACTCAACTCTCAACTCATTACTGTAAATACATGTATTGATTTAGTTTCTTGCGGGCTCTTTCAGTGACTGCAGTGCCTTTTGATTATAATAGCAATTTAACAAAACATACACGCCTGCCCCTTGACCGGGAAACTAGGGCCCTGAGTAGTCTATGGTCACGTAGTAGCTGCAAAGGCATCTTCGCGAGTATTTTAGCAATTTTAGCATAGTGGAACAAATAGTAGAACTACTAGGCTAACATTCCTCGACTATATTTTAGCTTCCTAGAGCCCTAAATCTTCACACCAGCTCAATGTTTTTAAAAACACAATTGGCCGCAAAAGTAGGCGGCTGTAGGGCAAGGGATAGAAAAGAATGGGAGGAGTAGAGAGGTGCCTTGGCGCTACTCTGCACTCAGATGATGTCATATGTAAATTACATTATGTAAATTTAGCTACTTAATTTAAGATCCTATTTACTCACAATAATGAATCAGAAGGGGCTTTAATTAAATCCTTGTGCTGTGCAATGGGAAAGTTCCCCTGAGTAGGCTACTGGTTACACTGTACCATGTACTATCTAAAGCTTACTATACCCATCAAGGTTCTATCTTGAATCTTCTCTTTCAATAGGATGTCAGAGAAATTGCGGTGACATGTGGTGAGGGGGTACATACGCATTCACCCATGTTAAAACACACATATATGCTGAAAGGAGTATAGTATATAGCCAAATTTCTAGAGCCGGCTCATGCAGGAACACGCTTGGCACGTGCATGTAGGTATTTTTGAGTCTGCGCACACCTATCGGGGGCAGTTGGAAAGAAGTGTGTGTTCTTATCTTCTTGGCGCAGGATTTCTCGTCCCTCGTTTGGGAAGCAATCTCCCGGCGTACGCTGCTGAGACGCAGAGGCAGACAGCGGTTCAGTCAAGGCTGATGCAACTCTCTCTCTCTCTTTCTCCTGCTATCTCATACATAAAAACCCCACATCAGAAAGCACCCTTGGGCAAAGATCTGGAAATCAGCTTACCTCCCTCTAAATGCTAACCTTAATCATTATGGGAAGAAGCTCTGGTCTTACCCAGGATCAATATCGCCTTGGTAACTCGATCCAGAACCCCCTTAAGCTGAAGTTACATCGCGCTGGTTTTGGGAGAGGGAGAGGTTTGGCAGATATAGGGCGACAGAAAGGGGAAGGCTCGAAAAAATAAAAAAATAAAATTACAAGAGGAGGTCCAATATTCAATAGTGTGGTGGAAAGAGCGGAATTCATGCCGCCTTCAAGCGCACACCTGGTGTTAATTAGCTTTGAGCGAGTAGAAAGTCGTTCAGTGTCGGTTCAGTGTCGGTTCATGTCTTACATTGTTCATATTGAAAGTAAACAATATCACAAACACGAAGGTTGTGATATTTCTATTAATCTAGCTAGCTTTCTATATGGGCTAGTTTTGTAGGCGAGTATATGGTTTTTCAGCACAAATGTAGCAGAAAGAAAACCAATGGTTTACTGTAGATATGTAGCAATTTGTTTAGCTATTCAACCATATTATCAGGTTACATCAAGTGGTCGTCCATGACGACACGTCACAACTAATTTGTGTGTGCGTCCAAAAGTTTTGTGTACCCAACTTGGCAGGAGTTTATGTGGTAAACTCGATACTTCTTGAAAGCACAGTTGGCCCTGTCTGATAGTCAACGCTGTTTGTCAGAGCCTCTGTGCTTCTGTGTGCATCCACGCCGCTTGGTTCCCTCACTGCTGTTATATTGTCTTTAGTGCCTTCCCATGTTCTCTGCTTGTTTGATAGTGCCTCTTCCTCCCTGGTGTTTCCTAGCTAATAGTGCAATCTCCCTGTAATTACAGCGGGTCAGACTCAAACAGCGCAGAAGCCTAGTGTTCCTCCTCTTCTATCCATCACCTTCCAGATTACAGGTAGGTGCTTTTAGTCCATCTTATTACCAAGCCTCGCACATCCTCTACCCTGCTCCTCTATAGTCATGCTTCTGCTGTTGTTTTCTCCTTTTTTATTTGTTTGATTTTCTTTTTGACTTTTCCATCTACTCATCTAGTTCTCCCCTTTCCTATTTTCCCTTCTCTCTCCTCTACTCTGCTCTGCTTTCTCCTTCTCTCTCCTCTCCTCTCCCCTTATCTTATCTCCTCTCCACTCCTCATTCCTTCTCTCTCCTCTCGTCTTTGCTTATCTTCTCCCCTCTCCTCTATCTTTCGTTCTCCTCTCCCCTCATCTCCTCTTCCCTTATCTCCTCTCCCCTTCTCTGCTCCGTTCTGGCGTTTGGTTTGAAGATATTAAATACATTACTGTACATACATGTATTGGTTTTGTTTCTTGCGGGCTCTTTCGGTGACTGCAGTGCATTTCGATTATAATAGCAATTGGAATTGGGAAAGAATTCAGCTGTTACTGGAAAGAAAAAAGTGTATTGTTCTACTGATGTTCCAAACGCAAACAGTTGCTGAATGCTGAATGCCTCATCAAAAAAAATTATAACACATTATAACAAAACAAAAAAAAAATTCCGCCAGCAAATGCTTGGCAGTGTAGAAGCTTGAGAGTCAGACCAAATTAACTTTGGTTCCTCTTGAATTAAATTTGTAAATCATATTTTGAAGTATATTTTTTCCCAACATAGTCAGGCACACACTGTACATGTTTTTTTCCTGGTTGTCATTGTGAAAGCCCACACAAACACAATTACCATATCATCATATACAATATGTTGTAAACTGTGGTGTAAAACGTTATAAAATGGACGTGCAGAATATTAAGCATTTTTAACCGAATATCATACACAAGACCGGTGCTCTGTTCAGCCCCAATTTCATATTCAGAAATGGATTGATGACAAGATTGAAGTCAGTGTAGCTCTTCAATAAGGCTTACCAGGGGCTCAGCCAACTATGTATATGACTGTCAGGGTATTTTTAAGAGGAATTAGCCTGTTTGAATTTCAAAAGCTCCACTTGCGTTCCCATGTACAGTATTATGATTCAGTTCTCCTGAGTTTGGGATACTTTAAGCTCCTGGTCGTCCCGTAGGAATAGTCTGCATAAAGGAGGTAAGTGAAGTAAAATATGCAGGAGAAATATGTGAGGAGTGTCATTTCAGAATGCAAATATATCCAGAGGTGTTAGTTGAATCTTACAGCTTTCAGATTTGCTGGAAAACAGTATGTGCTCGGTAAACCTACCCTTGAAAAAGTAGAAAAATAAAGAAAATTACATTTAGTATAACTTAGCTAAAATCAAAATAGCTCAGATATCACCACCTGGACTCATCTTTTGACATTAGGGGCCCTAGTTTCTGGGTCAAGACACAAGTGGAGGTGCACGGTGCAAGTTCACGTGGCGGTGGCGGAAAGCGGGCGCACAGTTGTAAAAGGGTTGGATTAGAATGAGTGTGTTTTGGATAAGTCTGTGCTTAGTACATCTTCACCTAAAGCCCGGAAACTACCACACATATGGGAAATTAGCAAACGCGCCCAGGCGAGAGAAAAACCTCCTTGCGCCCAACAAAATTGTCACTACGTCTGCGTTAGCACTGCTGGGGCTTTGCGCTTGCCTGCCAAGTCAAAATGTTATAAATCTGAACATCTAGCTATTGAATCTAGCTATACAGTCAATCTACAGTATATAGTCCAATAGTTCAAGATCATTTTAGTTATTTAGTTATATATATATATATACATTATAGTGAATTATGACGTGTTGATTTTCATGTCATAATTCATTGCTTAATAATATGTAAAAAAATTGGTTTAAAAGGTTTCTATTTGTAAAATATGGATTAGTAAATATCTGATGAGATTTTCTTTAAACACCTCACACATACGTCTGTACACAGAGCACGTATGTGCTCCATGTTTCTGTCAATAGAGAGAGGCTCAGAAGTGCCAATTAAATTGTTGTGCTCCACATAGGGGGGTTAATGCCATCTGCAGTGTAAGCGGAGCCCCCTCTTATCAACAAAGACAATCTGCAAGCGAGTTTCTGGAAGATAAAAGCTTTGTAGTGACATCCTTTGAAACCACGCGCAACACACTAGCATGTGTAAATGCGAATGCATAAATGCATATTATTGCCTGTTATAGCAGACAACTAGGCATGTATTCCTCTGCATTATGCCCTTTTGTGCTCTAGGTAAGAGATACGATCTCTCCTTTTGTTTTGCTTCAGATTTCCTTGATGAGAATTCAGGTGGGCGCGTGCATACCGCATGTATCGTGGCTAGGGATTTCCACGACTGCACAACAGGTGTATCTAGAAGCCAAATTAGACTTCATGGAATAAGCATGAGCGCATGAGTTATCGTGGTTGTTCTCTCCAACACCTCTCACGTGCCTCCATTTAGAGTCAGTGGGCAGGTCTATGCTTGTTTTATCTGCTAGCAAAGCGCTGAATGGAATAATCATTGCTAATTTATCATTCTGACATGCTAATGGGGGGGGGGGGGGATAAACAAAACAAAGGGGAAAAAAACGAATGATATGGCACCACTTCACAGGAACTTTTTTCATGTATTTATTTGTTTATTTTTACCGTGGTTTTCATCTGCTCTCTTTAGGGATTTTATGTAAGGCGTAGAAGCAAACAAAAATTCATTATAGCTTTACTGTAATCTCGGCAACACATCCCTCAGATATAAAGAATCAAATGGAGACGAACCTGGGTTCTCGAGAGCAAATGCATAGGAGATCGTCTTCCTTTCTAAGTTCCTTAAGTCTATTTGCTCTCATAATCTGACGTTTTCTCTCTCTTTCGCCCTAGCCTCCCGCCCGGTGGACAACAAGCTGTGCGAGAGTCCTGTCCCAAACAGATCGCAATTGTGCCAAATTCCCTGTCCCATTGAGTGTGAGGTGTCCCCGTGGGGGGCCTGGGGGCCATGCACCTTTGAAAACTGTGATGACCAAGCTGGAAAGAAAGGTAGCCCCCACAGATGTGATGCTAAGAGGTGTTATTGAGATGTGTTGGAAGAGCAATTAAGTTGAAGAAGCATTGCAGTGTACTCTTAGGGCAACTAAGACATTTTGATCTTATTAGAAATATTTAATGTAATTCCTGAATAGTGTTTGAGGGCATATTTAAACCTTGGGCATACTTTTTAATTACTATGTGCCATAATTCATACTCCAATTATACAGCTTCAGAGAATTTCATGTTGAAATCAACAATAACATATGAGAACAACTGTAGTGCTGTCAAGGTCATCTTGCTTTGCATAACGAGCAGAATCACATATTTGTCGAGTAATTGTAATTGTATCCTATAAAAACTGAAACAACACTAGATTTCCTGAAGGAAATAGCAATTGCATAGACGTTGCCGAAAGTCCCGTTGAAGCCTGGTTGAAATTTATAGTTAGAAAATACATTTCTCTCATTCTCTCTTTCTTTAAACGGGAACAAATCTATCACACTGATCTTTTGCGAACCAAGGGGCACTGTTTATTACGTGTTTGTTTGCAATAACTTTTTTCTCTTGAGATGGAATGAAAACGCATGAAACTATAGGTTCAATAGAAAAAGTAACTTTTCGTGTTCAAAAGATCATAAAATATCAGAACTTTCATAAAGTGATAGAATTGTTCCCGTATAAAGAAAGAGAGAATGAGTGTAACTATAAATTTCAACCAGGCCTCAAGTGCTTTTCCGGTAGGAGTTAATGTCGTTGTGTTTTCTGATTTGTCGTGTTTGTTTTCTGATTTGTAGTTATGGTTTCTGGTTGGCTGTTGTGATTTCTGATTTGTCGTTGTATTTTCTTACGTGTGGTTATGGCTTCTGTTTTGGCGTGTTATTTAGATATGTTATTGTGTTTTGTTACTGTATTTGATTTGTTGTTTTCCTATTTTCCATTTTGATTTGCACTTCAGGGCCACTGTATGAAAATCATAGCAGCGAACTCTCCAACTACCGGCAGAACTACAAATATACAAAAGATACAAATTAGCATTTGTAGTTGAAATGCTAATGATAAAATGCTAATTTGTAGCTAATTACAGTTCACCACCTCTTCATTGCATGTAGGGGAGAGCCAGAACGAAAGTAATACGCTGATTTTCTCCAAACCAATACAAGTCTGATATGCCAAAGTGCGTCAGCACGCACAGCACACAACACTTACCAGAACAGTGAACATTTTTGTGGATATATGTCATACTTTCATAGAGCTTTACCCGAGAAACTGTTTTTGAATCATGGAAAGTAAATTCACTCAAGCGGTAAATTTTGTGTCATTGTAATGATCATTTGAAAGATTATTTAGTACTTTAACACGTCCTGAAGTTACTGAGATACTGAGTTTTTCAGTATCGAAGCAAGTCAGGTTTAACGTCATTGTCGGTACGATTGTAACCACTATTTATTTTGTCTCCCCAAAAGTAACAATGCGCAACTTCTTTTCAAATTCAAATTATACCCAAGTCATTACACATTTGTTCAAAATAGCAACTGGTATTGATAGAACACACATGTGAGTTGTTGATCACAATGAAAATGTGATTCTTTCTGAAAAGTGTTGCCTTTATCCCGGCTCTCCCCTACTGGCTGATCTAGGTTTCAAGATGAGGAAAAGGCAGATCACCAACAAGCCAACTGGAGGGTCAGGAAACTGCCCCCACCTCGTTGAAGCGGTCCCATGTGATGAGCCCAGTTGTTACGAGTGGCGACTGGTCAGCTTGGAACAGTGTATCCCTGACGACATCAGGCCCTGCGGCCCGGGAACACAGGTTCAGGGAGTCCAGTGTGTTAGCAGCACCAACGGTGAGAAGGACACAACACAGTTGAGCCAACTGAGCTGGTTATAATCTTAGCCCAAATTAATGCAATGCACCCTGGCGGTCCATTGTGGATTAATATTCAAAGCTGTGTCAGTGTATTGATTTGATGTGCGCCATTTGATGTTCATGCTGTTTGTTTTTTTCCTGTAAAAGCTGGAATCACTATAGTCGTTGTGTACCAGCACTGGCGTTTCCTAAAGGAGACCTAACATGTTTATTATATTGAGTCCATTGTTTATTGAAATACTGTATCAATACTCACTCCCTTGAGTGAGTTTACCTGTTGTCCCAACACTGATGATAAATATAGGACTCTGTATAGGAAAATTAAATTGTTGAAGGTCACCTTTTCTCCGTGCCTCCACTGTACTAAAGCTCTACCGTACAGAAGGAGATTTTCAATAAGTTGAGCGGGTACTGGAAACCTGCACAATTCATCACATTTGTAAAGAGTTCCCTCTGGACTCTCTATCTCTATCTTTGCTCTCTTTCTGCCCCTCTCTCCCACATTCCTCCACTAACTTTCAGACCACAAGTAAGGACAGTACTTGATTTGTTGTTGTTGTTGTTGTCGCATTTATTTCCTTTGTCTTGCTCTGATTTTACTCCGCCTCTCTGCATGCACAATTAAATCGTAGTCGCAGAAAATCAAGTCAGGTCTCTCAGGCCCTGGGTTGCGGAGCCTCCCATGGCCTTTGTTGCTCAAGATTTGTTCCTGATGTTCCCCTTTACCATAGTAAATCTTTATTAGAAAATAGGTTGGTGCTGAGATTTTCTGTGTTACTCCTTGATCTTCTCTCTGATACTCTTTCAACCTTCTGGTTGAGGACATGGATGCGCAAACTAAGCTACAGCGATCACTGATTTTCATACACAGTTGCTTCTCCCAGCTGGAATGCCGTGGATGGAATCTTGACGTCTGTATGTGGTCTGTGCATTGGGTAGGATAGTCTTGGATAGGGTGGTTTACTCCCATTCGGAAGGTCGTGAGTTTGATCCCCAACATGCCCAGCCTACCTGCAGTACCTTGAACAAGATGCCTAACCCCTACCTGCTCCTAATACTTGTAATTATATCCATTGTAAGTCGCTTTGGATACAAGCGTCCGCTAAATTACTAAATTGTAATTGGTCAGCATGTCAAAGAAAGGCTTACTGTTAATGTATTTCCTCTTCAAACGGGAAGTTGAAGCTGGACATGTCGAGGGGATTGACTTGTTTGTACATTATCATTTAAAATGAGTTGCATACACATTTAAATGGATGAAAAATTAGTGTACACCCCCTTGTGCAAAGAATGAGTCATCAGTGTTTCCCCAAGAAGTCTGATTAGTTAATTTACCTCAAAAAGGTAAAGATGGTGAATTTAATTTACTGACATTTTCATAAACGTTCATTCCAAGAGATCTACAGGACCAGCTCCCCTTCCCTGCAAAAATGATGTTGGGTCCAGAGAGTTACAAAACCTACATTGTTCCCTGCCACCTGACTTTGGTTTATTGAACTTCACTCCATCTGCCCCTAGTCTTCCCCCTCTGTCAGATGAAAATTGATTTTTTTTCTGTTGGGTTTTTTACTCTACTTTTCACCAGTCGAGAATATTCACTTATGTAGTCTTTCATTCTCTTGGACTGGGTACCTGTCATAAAAGAAAAGGCCATGTAGACAGGCCCCACGCAACAGACACAGGTTGATAAAAACTTTATCGGAAGCATCCTATTGATATTCCTTATGCTGACGGAATGCCAATTTTGTGCAGAGAGGATTTTACTCTAGGTGGGGTACCTGCTCATTCATGTTTTTTTTCTTTGTGTACCAGCTTGTCTAGGGTCTCTTGTCACTTCCTTTTTCATGCCCTCTGAATTCAGCAGTTTTGGGGATAACACATTAATGTAATCACATTACATTTGTCTGCAACGCAGTAAATTTCTTCCTAAATTCAGTAATAATTACATATTACAGTTAGTAATCAAACAGTTATGTAGTAACTTATTTCTGTAAACTACTCTTTGGGCTGGGGTTTACTGACTTTGCTGTCGGTTTTGTTGTATTATTTTATTAAAGAGCATAAAAGAAATATCTTGTATATTATTAAATGGATTTGTGCGGATATGCAAGGTTTAACGTTTAATTATTAACTGGCAATCACGGGACAATGCATCTCAGGCCATGTTGCAGTGTAACGCAACACGTAAGTAATGTAATGAGTAGCGTAACGGATTACCTTCCACAGGGTTTATTAAGTAAATTAATGCATTACTTAAAAAAAAAAGAATAACGAGTAATGTGTAATACAACCCTAACACTAGAATTCAGTCGTGATTGGTTAACTGGGTGTTTGTCACAGTGGCATCTCACACCACATACCCCCCTCCGCCCTCCTCCCTGTCAGCTGATGATTTTGTAACCTTCTTTCAAAGAAAGTGAATGACATTAGCCAATCCTTTGCACCTCCCTCTATCCCCTCTATTCCCACACTACCTGTTGATAATTTAAACACTTTCTCTCCCCTCTCCACAGAAGAAATAAAAACACTGATTGTATCCAACCGGGCCAC
>JAOEHI010045527.1:0-20947 GCA_025447815.1 Percopsis transmontana | reverse complement strand
CTATCTATCTATCTATCTATCTATCTATCTATCTATCTATCTATCTATCTATCTATCTATCTATCTATCTATCTGTACATCTCTGTCTGTATGTCTAGCTACAGTATCTGTGTCTGTTTGCCCTGAATGTGTGTGGCAGCGGCGGGGGGCGAGCTGCTGCCCCCTTTTAGGGGTCATGAGTCAAATGTTTGGTTGACCTCTACGCAGGGGCCTCCAGGACTATGAGCTCACGCTGAGCACAGACCGCTACACCAGCAAACATACGCAGTGGTTCTACTTTAGGGTGAGAAACATGAAGCCCGGGGTGGCTTACCGCTTCACCATCGTCAACCTGAGCAAAGGGCACAGCCTGTATTCGCTGGGCATGAAGCCGCTGCTCTACTCCGAGAGGGCTTCTCAGGAGGACGGCGTTGGGTGGCACCACGCCGGCGCCAACATCAAGTATTACCGTAGCAATCAGGTGGGGGAGGAGCTTTCTGTTGTCAGTTCCAATGACAGGTGAGGGCCAGAGAGATGTTACCACAGATCATCTGTTAGTGAGTCTGTTAACCAGCGTTAATGTAACAATATGCAAACCAACTCGCCGAATATCAGCGTGCTGTAAGATTTAGATTAAGGCTTTATAAATCTTAAGTCTATGACAATAGTTTTGTGAGATATGTCAGATTGACTTTGGTATAAAGAGGTATGGTATTACTTTACAAAATGTATCATATAGTCCCCATGAAATTGCTAAAAACAAGAAGTTAGGGTGGGACATGTCAAAGGGGTTGATTGATTTGAACGCAAACCTCCACTCATCAAGCTCTGAGGATAAAATTTAACGGGATGATAAAATAGGTTCACGCCCAACTGCAGGATGAGTCGTCAGTATTTTCCTAATTCGTGTCCAATTAGATAAAGCCACTCACGTCACCTATGTGGATGCATAAGGGGCTTGTATGGGGAAAGTAACATGTACTTTAACAGTTGTAACCTGTTGGCTCTCTCTCTCATCTCAGGCTAACGAAAACGACGAAAGCAACGCTACGCGCTCACACTGCCTCACCTGGACGGTCCAGTTCCCGTACGACTCGGACACCTGCTACCTGGCCCACTGCTACCCGTACACCTTCTCCCGCCTGCAGCGCTACCTCAGCGGTGTCACCTCGGACCCGGCGGCCGCAGCCTACTGCAGGGTCCAGCAGCTGTGCCGCAGTCTGGCTGGGAACCCCGTGTACCTGGTGACCATCACGTCCCCAGGCGGGCTGCACGGGAGGAAGGCGGTGGTGATAACGGCCAGGGTGCACCCCGGGGAGACCAACAGCTCTTGGGTGATGCAGGGAATACTGGACTTCCTGCTCGAGGACTCGGACGATGCCAAGCTCCTCCGTGACACCTTTGTCTTTAAGGTGATGGGCAGGGGGGGTGGGCAGGGGGGGATGGGCGGGGGGGGATGGGCAGTGGGGGATGGGCAGGGGGCGCAGAACAGTCCACCGGTCAAGAACTTCCTTAAAGGGGAATTCCGGCCAATCATGACCTGGACCTGATTGGAATAACTCATTTTTGCATGCATTTTATTTAACTACATACTTAAATACTTTTATACATATACTTAACTACATTGAAGAGAATAGTCATTCAGACTAATGTCAAAAAGATATACTTCTTCTGTATCCAATACTAGTAGCAAGACATTTGTTTCCATTGGTCTCTCTCTGGTACTTCCAGGTGGTGCCGATGCTGAACCCAGATGGTGTGATTGTGGGAAATTACCGTTGTTCACTGGCCGGCAGAGATCTCAATAGAAAGTACAAGACGGTGCTGAGAGATTCCTACCCCTGTGTCTGGCACGCCCGCAACATGGTGAAAAGGTGATATAAGACGAGAAACCGGTCCGCATGTGTCCCGCACAGTAACGCTGTTTGATTACGAATGGAACCACTTACTGACGGATTGTAGCCTGAATAACCGGAAACCCCCCCGTTATTCTATACTTTCCCCAGCCTGCTGGCTGAGATGGACGTGGAGCTCTACTGTGACCTGCACGGGCACAGCCGTAAAAACAACGTCTTCATGTACGGCTGTAACAACGGCATGGTTGGTTTGCTGGAGCTGCACGAGAGAGTCTTCCCGCTAATGATGAGCAAGAATGCCAGCGACAAGGTAGACACACTGCTCGGTGACACTTGGTGACACAAGTTAATGGGATGCTTTTCTCTTTTAGTTGTTTTCTTACTGTCACGGTAGCTTAGAAAAAACTAATGTTTTAACCTATGTAGACTCACATGAGATGGAGAGTCGACCTGCCTCATAGGTAAAGAAGGGGTTCTTTTTTAGCTGCATTGAGGGCATTTTGCCATGTTCCCCCATCTAAGATACTATAAGAAACACTCTTTTCAAGGGATAAAAGTATATTGCACTATTAAAACTAGGGGTCTTCAGAGATTTTATCGACTGTGTGACCATATGAAAATGTCATTTTAGTCTTACTCACGTCATATAGTCTTACTTAATGTTACTAAAAAAAATTAAAAGCTGTAAAAGATGTTTGGCGATATTTTTTCAATTACTGTATTTTTTTATCAATTCTACCACATCTTCTAATATTTCTTTTGAATGGTGTATTATACATGTTATAGACAGTCAAACTGACATGGTACTGCATTTACCGGTATTCACTTGAGCGCATGAACACATCACGGCATTGGGCTGGGAATAATACCTGCTCCTCCATTAGTTCTCATTCAGAAGCTGTAAGTTTCGGATGCAGAAGCAGAAAGCAGGAACGGGGCGAATCGTCATGCGGAAGATGGGCATCAAAAACAGCTTCACGATGGAGTCCACCTTCGGAGGTTCCACTCTGGGTGCGTTCCCACCGTCCTTTGCATGGGTCTGTTTCTTTAAAGGGACTCTTCACTCGCATGATATAAGGCTTGTTTGGAAACACAACTGCAGGAGTCTGCACTCATGTAATTTGAGTTTCCAAACCACCTGGGGCGCTCAAGGAATATACCGTACCTTTAAGAGGAAACACAATGCCAACTTCTGGATTCCAGGTAAAAGGAGGGGGACTCATTTCAGCACACGGGACCTGAAGTCTCTTGGCTACTGTCTCTGTGACACCCTGTTGGACTACTGTGACCCTGACCCAGCCAAGGTGACTTATAAAAACACTCTGCTAGTTACCTGGAACCCTTCATTTACCTACGTGGGTTCAATAGGTGCCCAGTGTTGGGTGCTGTCATTATATTTGACTGTATGTTTGTGTTTGTGTGTGTGTCAGACTGTTTACTGTCTGGCAGAGCTGGAATCATGGCTGGCACAGATCAGAATCAAAAAGGGGCTTGGCAAAGACCGTAACTGCAAAATCTCGGTCTCCGACGTGGAATCTAGGTTAGAGAAGCTGCTTGCTATTTCTACCGTGATACTCACATCCATTTAGCAGGGTTGAAGGGGATGTTTGATCTGATACGTTTCTTTAGCTTTCATTTGTTTAGACTGAAAATTTTCTTTCTATTTTCTTCACAGCACCAGTGGTTCTGACAGCTCAGATTCTGATGGACTGCCAGTACATTTAATAAATCAAGTAAACACCGTCCCTAAACAGGTATGGATAAAGGCCTCCACCTGAATAGTATTGGGGTTTATATTTAAAAAGAGCTTCAGTGTTTTTTTTTTTTATTGAATCAGTTCACCTGAACACGTCTCAAGTTTGTATGTCTTGAGACGTCTGGAGTTACAGTATACCTCTAAATCTTTTAAAAGGTTCGTTTTAAGAAGGATTCCATATTGTAAGGCATCTTCACAATATAGTCTTAAGACATCTTAATAAATTGCAATGGCTGGGTGTGGTTAATCCACCTTTACCTTTTATGAGTCTGCCATTATGTGACTGCTTCCCTTGGCCACAAATTCAGGTCGAGAAACGCGTAAAAAGTCGCAAGGAAAGGAACAGACTGCGCTGGAAGAGGCACAAGACCAACCTAAAACCTGTTGTACATCACCACGGTGTCGCACCCATTGTAAGTGGCCGCTATCATTTGCTTGAGCCATTCTTCTCAACTGTGATGAGTACTGTTGTGTTGCACGTTAACGTTGCACAGCAAACAGAAATGATTAGTTCACGACTCATAGGCTGCCTACTAGGCTATGGGTCTTTGGGTTTGTGCCTTTACTGTAGCCTATAGTTAAAATGAACGGAATGACTAGAAAAAAGATTAGTTAATTTTTCATTTTACTGACCGAAATTTTAAGATCTGATTCAGTAAAAAGATTTGAAATTCCCACCACTAGTGATGAGTCAATGGTCTTTGCAGGAGCCCACTAAGGACCCGGTGATGAAGATAATGGGGAAACAGCAAAAAGGAATGAAGAGACAGCTGGTATGATATTTGTTCTCAATCTTTGAAACACACAACCCCCAAAACGGAGTGCACAAATATAAACACCACTGAATTTTTTTTTTATATATACACAACCCTTTATCGGGGGGTGGGGTCATGTCCTTCACTTTGGTCGTCATTGAAGTTGTGCGACTAAAAAACGTCTTTTTTAGCCTTCCTTTTCATATTGTCTACAAGGAACGTGAAAATGCTGAGATTGGAAACCTACGGTGCGGTGTTCCCCGCTCTGATTCTGACTGAAAATCTAGTCATGTGCTCCTGGGAGATGTGTGACATTTCTTGTCTTTCAGAATGAATGCCCCGAGGCAAGGAGGGTGGCGTACCTCCAGCACATAGCCAAAGCATGTCCACTGCTGAGCACCTCCATAACTAAGCCACCTCACACAGGTACGGTGGTAGATATTTCTGCGGTGTCCAAACGCTACTACATTCAACTTCAGTCGGGTGTTTGCATTTACATTTACATTTACAACATTTAGCAGTCGCTTTTATCCGAAGCGACTGCTACATTTGTCAACAGTTGAACTGGTAAACCACCACTTTTTGCTGCAAGCAAATAACATTCTCCCAGAATAAGGACAGCATCATGTCATAAGGTTACTTCACTGATGCATTTTTAGTACATTACTCGAAAGTTATCATTCACTCCCCAAAACAGTCCTTTATTTGTAGCAGCCTAAATTCTGGCAAAGTGCTTAATATTATAAGAGCTGATCTAACAGCTTTAAAAGAGGAGGAAAGGAGGATAGGACAAGGATTGTTATAGAGGATTTTTGTTAGTGGGATTGGTGCTGAGGTAGAGAGATCGGTGGCCGAGGTAGGCTACCGAGGTGGATTTTGAAGAGGTGGGTTTTAAGTCTAGCTTTGAGTAAATGAATATAAGATTTGTGCTGTATGTATCTTGTACATCATGTTGCTATTAGCCTTCACAGAAGAACCAGTGAGGAGAAAGCCTTCGTTCCTACAGCCCCCCCTCTGGCAGCCCCAAATGGGCTTAAGAGGTTAGAAATAAATTATATTATAAAGCTGTTTTTCTTCGTGGATTGCAAACAACAATAATTCTACCTTTAAAAATGAATGTGCCCCATAACTTTCATAAAACGCCTCCTCTTTCAGGCAAGCAACCGGCGACCCTCACAACTGCTGTAAGGTATTAAATATTAACTATTGAAACACAATACACAGCTAGACCACACTAAAGCTAACTTAATTATAGGTTTAAACTAACCTTTCTAATGTTACAGGTCTAACTCGGGTATGCACTTAATGATGATCCCAGAGGCTGTGATAGGCAAAGAAATGGACCTGTCCATCATCTCATACACCGAACAAGAAAGGAGAAGGTAACATGCTTACATCCACCATTTTGGTTAGTCAAATTACTTTACAAGTACTTTAATCTGATTAACCGAAAGGCAAATGAACATGTTAAAATAGAGAGCTGGTATTGTATTGTACTTTTTATTTTTTTTGTTTTAACTGCTGCTACACATGTTAAAGATTTGAAAGTAATTGTACTACTTACTAGTGATATTTGGTGATAATTCTTATTCAGTGTGACTCATGCACTCAATTCACTGAGGTGTATAGTAAAAAAACTTTACCCAGTCCTGTAAAAGGAATGCTCTCCAAAACTAAGTGCTTTAGTGAACTTAACATCAATAACATAAGCCTTGACATAAGGCTCTATAAGATAAGCCTTGACCTTCCTCCCATATTTCCTCAGACTGTTCAAGGAGAACTTACAAGAACAAGACAAAAAGGAAGTGAACATTTTTCCTCCAGTGTTCAGGACGTCCAGATTTCCTGCAGATGGAACTGCCAATTTTCCAGACTAACACTTTGCCGAGGCCATTATTTGTATAAATTAAAAATAACTTTTGCACCCATTGTGAGTTCTCTATCATACTGAGATCACGTCTTCACTTGTGTTATGATGTAGGCTGATCGAATTGATGGACCTGGGACCCCACAAGGTCTTGTGATACTAGCGGCATGGCAAGGTGGGGCCTGTTTGCTGTGGTACACTAATGCCATCACAGGTTGGGCATGAAGTGTAGTGTAATGAAGCCCCCTGTACGAATCGTTTTATACTCACAGTTCAGACAGAGGAAGCCCATTAGCACCAGAGCTATTGACCAAGTGCCGTGGGAGGGTAGAGACATTTCCATTTTATCACACACCATGAACAAGGGATTAATTGATGCCAAATGATCAGCATGTGATATTATTTATAGATATAAGGAAGCAAATAGTTGAGGGTTTAGCAAAAGATCATAAAAGCCCACACACACAGAAGGTCTTTTGCCTAAAACAAAGGTCAAATAAGCCAAATGCTCTACACATTTCATTTATTGGCCACATCACTGCCCCACACACACATATAAAACATGAATACAAAAATATATTATTTGGTAACTGACAAAAGTGAAATATCAAGCACTGTTGTCTCAATGTAATAGAGGATGTCTATGAAGTATGTGGATTTGTGTTGGTCTAATTCCACCCAGCTAGGACTGCAGTCAGAATAGGTTAGAATTCAATCAAACTGTCGCAGATGGAACTGGCTTTCTGTGTGTCTGACCATCTCTCTCAGTGCCGCAAAGCCAGAGAGAGCCTGGAGGATTAGAGGTGAGAGGTGATTAGTGAGGCAATACCATGAAACCAATTAGAATCATTACAGTACATGGACACATAACCTCAATTCAGTTATCAAACTCACAGTTATGCTATCAGTGTGGGGTCCATAACACAAATGGAAATGGAAATTACAACTACGGTTAAAGTTTATCATTTGACCTTATTGCTCCAGGACCAAAGTAGGTCTTAAAAAAAAGTCAAAAGCAGCTGTAAGTGAAAATACCTGTGTGAGTAGGAATAGAGCCAGAACAATGTGAACACCTCTCTCCAGGGGCTGGATAAGAATGGCTTCGTTGAAAAGCTGGAAGAGGATCAACGGGAACTGAAGGAGAATGCTCAGCAGCCAAAAACCAGCCAGCTCTGGCACCTTCAAGATGTACACACACATATATATACATATACTGTATATACATACACATACACATATATATATATAACACGCATTATAATTATGTGATCTCTTCTCGGTCTTTGTGTTGATGACTAGCACATCAGTTAAAAAGTGAGCAAATATGGCCAAATAAAACAGGCCAGAATACAAAATACACACGCCACCTTCTCCTGTAGATTCCCAGCATAACCAAGGTAGAGCCGAATGGCCTCTATCAGAGTCATCAGGATGAGGACAGTAACAAGGATGAACTTGTAGTACTCTGGCAGGGCAGAATACTGGTGGAAAGGACACATATACCAAAGGCACAGAAAGGTTAGCATCAGGTTCTCTCCGCCTGACTAACGTTAGCTCAGTGAGATATATATGTGGAATACAACTACTAATTAGGTCTTTTAGAACATGCTTTTATCCAAAGCGACTTTATTCTTGGGCTGGAACCCACGACCTTCCGGCTGAGGGTTCAACACCTAGACCACTAGAGTACCTGCGCCCCTAATAAACATCTGGGCTTGAAAACAAAGACCAACAGCAGGCTAGACATTTGTATTTTACAATCAATCGAAATTCTGAATTGAACAACCATTAGAATTATACTTGCGGGCGTTCCATTATTATGTTACGAGTGAAGGGTGGCACAACCCCTGGTTATATTTCACCTTAAGGTGCAGCATTACAACTTCACTGATCCACCAGAAGGGGAAGAACCACACGTTGAAGAACAGAGACATCTGAAGTGGGAGACTGGATACAACCCCTCTGCCTAAAACATTCGCATAACGTTACACACGGGACATAAAGGAAATATAGCAGCAATGGCAGAAAAGGGTAACGTTAATCAAATTACTGTAGGTAACGTAACGTTACACGACGTTACAGTAGCTAACGGGCTCATGTTAGCCTCTGCTAGCTTCTGTAACAGCTGGATTTTCACTCACTGTTCCCAAGAAACTTGGCATGATCTTCGGGGGTGAACTGAGTACGACTGTGGCCACTAAACACATTGCGAGAGAAATCTCCTAAACGTTTTCTGAACGGTTCGGGCAGCTCCATCTTCTACTGTTCTGACCACCTAGCCATCATGGGGAGGTGAAACAAACGCCCCTCGGTTACCATGGATACGCAGAAATCTCGCGTTCTGTTCAAATCTCGCAAAAGAAATCCACATGTAGCCTACGGTGGATTATTAGGAATTAACTAATGATTAATGATTAATGATAAATTAAACATTTTGCAAATGTTACAGTGTGTATATTATTTTAGTTTTTTCTTTCTTTAATATGGGCATATCTGCACACTGCAGCCTTAACAGCAAGCCACTCCCTAGTTAAGGAAAATTAAACTACACAGTTAAGAGCAGTCACTAACAAAAGCAACATGGCAGACAGTGAGGGACTCTTCGACTGCGCCATTTGTTTACAAATGCTGACAGAACCAATCACAACTGCATGTGGACACAGTTTCTGTATGAGCTGTATCAATACTTTCTGGGATCAAGTTTATAACAAAGAAGGAGTCTACATATGCCCCCAGTGTCGACAGAACTTTCCCCCGAGGCCTGATCTGAAGAAGAACACACTTCTGGCCGAGTTGTTGGAGAAACACAAGAATGAAAGCTGCGAAGATACACTGTTTGAAGACTGCTGTGCTTCACCAGATGATGTGGCGTGCGATGATTGCATAGAAAGAAAAAGAAAAGCGGTTAAATTTTGTCTTGTGTGCATAGCTTTTTACTGTGAGACTCATTTGAGCCCTCACTTCAAGGTGCCACCTCTAATGAAACACAAGTTGGCTGAACCCTCTAAAAATATCAAAGAAAGCATCTGTTGTCGGCATGAGAAACTACTGGAGACCTATTGTCACACTGATAAACAGTGCCTGTGTCTCATGTGTGCAATGGAAGAACATAAAGGCCATGATACCGTATCGGTCGCAGCAGCAAAAACAGAAAAACAGGTAGGCCTGACTAAAAGGACACCTGAAACCCTGTGGTACTCTCCAATTTGGTTTGACCAGCTTTTTGCTAATCTGTTGGGTTTGTTTCACATCAGAGACAGTTAATGGGAACAAAGCAGGAAATCCTTCTCAGAACCCAGACGACAAAGCGGCGAGTGGAGGATTTGACCCAGGCTGTGGACTCTGTGAGAGTGAGTGTTGTCAGTTATACAATAAAATACACGTTCTGACTTCTGAGATAATATGACCCGTGTCTCTTCTTCAAGGATGCTGCATTGAAGACGGTGGATGACTTTGAGAGATTCTGTAGGGAGCACATCTCTTCATATGTTCTCGCCATAGAGAGGAAGTGTTCTGAGATGAGAGAAAAGGTTGGAGAAACCGAAAAGTCGGCAGTGGATTCCACCAATGATCTTCTGTGTCAACTGGAGCAGGAAGTATCAGAACTAAGGCGGAGAGACACACAACTTGACAAGCTGTCATCCATACATGATCCAGTCAAGTTTCTTCAGGTTAGAGCATAATTTGTTATGTGCATCAATGTTCGCTGATTTAGTCTTAAAGCAATATTAACCTTTTGTCAAACCATCAACTCTATAGCCCCCTTGTCTCAATATAAATCCACAGGCTATCATTTTGGATAAATAAATAAAAATAATTTGGCAACATTATTTGATCAACATATGTTTTTGAGAAACAATGGATGGGAATCGAGGTTAGGAAAACAAACGATTTCTGGTTCACCATGTAGCACAACCAAATTATTCTATCATCCTGTATTTAAATTGAGCTAATGAGGCAATACAGTCAAAGGTTTGACAAAAGCTCAGTATTACTTTAAGAATAAATCAGTGGACAACAATGCATATAGCTGCCTTTTAACACTTTAAAGTTTAGAAATTGGTCTTATCATGTTCCTTGATTATTGTTGTTTTTAACTAGAGATTTCAGTCTCTTGATGAAGCTCCTGCATCCAGAGCCTCACCCAAAAGCCTTGAACAAGTGTTAAGCCTCTCTGAACAGACAGCTAAGATGAACAAGATGTGCATGGAAGAAAAGAACAAACTAATAAACATTCTTGTGAAGAACGTGTGTAAGTATGGCACGTGTAGACAATGACAAATAGAGAAAGCGTACAGTGTAGTTTCTATTGCAAGAACGCGTAGCTGTGTTGTCGTAACGTGTTTTTGACTGTTTCTCTGCAGTAAGTACTTACAAAGTTACGAAGAACGTTACAAAGACCATCAGGTCAAATCTAGTATTTCAAAGTAAGTATTTGCATAAACATTGTATGTCTTTTTACAAATAACAGTAAACAAATGTACAACAAATAACAGAGCAATGCCCTCAAGATGAGCAATCGCCTTCCTCCGCAGACCTTAAGATCGAAGTGGATCCCAACACAATAGCCGCGTGTCTCTCCTTGTCGATGGATAATAGAACGATATCATGGGGTGACCTGGACCAGGCCCATCCAGACCACCCTGACCGGTTTACCTACTATCACCAGGCCCTGTGCAAAGAGGGTCTGACCAGTGACAGCTACTGGGAGGTGCAGTGGGATGGAGGCACCGTTGAGATTGCTCTTTCATACAAAGGCATTGCAAGGAAATGGTCAGGAAATGACTGTAGCTTTGGGCACAATAATCTGTCATGGAGTTTAACCTGCTCTTCATTCGCTTGCTCCTTTTGGCATAATAACCTTCAAAAACCTAAAATCCCTCCCCCGGGCTCCCTAAAAATAGGTGTTTACCTTAGAATACAAAGAAGGCATTGTGTCTTTCTTCAGTGTTTCTGGCTCAGAGGAACTGACATGTTTGCACCAAGTCCAAACCACATTCACAGAGCCACTCTATCCTGGCTTCTGTGTTGATTTGGGGTCAACACTAAGAATATGTCAGTAACGCACAGTAATGACCAATAAGACGTGTCAACCAGTATATCATAATCATTTGGTTTTGCAATTCTCTTTCAGATTGAATATTGTGTTGCTGCAGATGTAAATACAAATCTGGTAAAAAAAAAAAAAATGTTTTTGTTGATCTGAATATCACTTTTAAGGTATTTTTTTTTTAACATTTAATTAATTAAATGTAAACAAATTAAATGAAATAAATAAAATATAGAAATGTAATAATAAATGAAATACAAACAAAATAATAAAATAATATGAAATCATGTATTATTGTATAATTATTAATATATTGTTATTATTAATTTAATGTAATACTGTTTACAAGACTGACTGATTAATTCACTCACAGGATGTGTTGCAACCCCACAATATTCCAGGCAAAAGTCAGGCGAATTAAATAACGATTTTTTTTATTAACCTCAAAACAAACAAAAACACAATGCGTTGCAAAACAATCAAGGCACACTTTTTTTTTACATTGATGCTATACAACTATGCCGTCTTGCAGCCGCAGCGCCAGCACTGCAGGGGGCTTAAAGCAGATCACAGGATGGACTCCATGGAGGCGTGCGTGTAGGAGGAGGACTCCATCGTATCATAGAATCTCAGACAGGCCTGGTAACGTCGCAGCTTCTCAGCCAGAGGACTTGTTGTCAATCCCCTCCCTTGAACGCTCAGGTCAACATACCTGTAAATACATACACACACAGGGATACACAGAAACGATATAATTCCATTTTAGGCCAGCAAGATCGACAGTGAATATCACATTACGAGGTTAAACATAGAATTGTACCTGTACGATATCCTCCAAAACACCAGGGTATTTATAAACATCAATGTGGCCAGAAAGAAGAAATATCCCTCCAGATGACCTTCATGTAGCACATTTGGGTAAACATTTCCTGCAATCAAACCCAATCAATTCATTTAATTAATCATGTTCATTAAATTAAAGGGACACTCCTTGATTTCTGTCAGAAATTACCCCTGTGGTTAAAACCAAAAGAGTAAGTCTGCCCCCTACAGCTCTTACACCATCTACCACTCACTTTATGGACAGCTGTGTTTCTAACGTCATTAAATGAGCTGGGACAAACATTTGAGGATCAGGGGGCGCTATACTGCAGTTGAGGAGTGCACCTTTAAAAATATATATTTACTGCATTGCTGTTCTGCAATTAATAATGAAAGAAACGCTAGATGCTTTTACCTCCAGAGAAGGCATACATGAGCTGAGTGATGAGTGCTCCAAGGAAACAGCCCCCTCCGTAGGAAAGAGTGAGGAAGTGCAGGGAGATGCCTCTAATGTGGCTGGGGGTCAGTTGGAAAGAGATGAGAGAACCTGCCAAAGAGGTTAAGCAGAAGAGAGGAGGATTCAGTGTCTCTGTGTCATGCTAAACCGTCTTTCCTGCTGCATGAGGCGCATCGTGCAGGGGGGGCAGGGATAGTCTAGTGTTCTGGGTGTTGGACTCCCAGCCAGACGGTTGTGGGTTCAAGCCCCAGAGTGATGCCCACCCCCTACCTGCTCCATGTAATTGTAAGTCATTTTGGATAAAAGCATCTGCTAAATGACCTCAGTAATTGTAATCAAGCAAAGCCAAGCTGATTCAACCTTGTTTTTGTGTGGGTTCAACAACACCGGACAACCTGCCCGCTAGCCCTCCAGTTTAACTCACACGCAGGGGTGACCAGGGCCTCAGCCAGGCCGAGCAGGATGTACTGTGGGGCGAGCTGAAAACAAGGCATGGACGACACCTTCAAAACCTTTCCAGATAAGGTCTGCTCCACCAGGGGATAGGTCTTCCTTAGCAGCTCAGACAGTCCTGCCACCAGCACTGACAGAGCCGCACACCCATGGCCCAACGCTGGAAGGTCAGGGTTAGGAGTGGGTGGGAGATGGAAGGATGAGTGGATGAGGATAAGTGAAGGCGGCAGCAATCTCTGGGCGGCCCTTTACTTTTTAGTGCTCACTTGTTGTGTAATGCTCTGTGTTTTGTACTCTTTTGAAAGGTATGCTCCTCGATTGTGTTGTAGCAACCCCACAACCCCACAACCCCACAACCCCAGTACACTTTGTGCAGAGATTTTGAAACACAATTGTGTCCACAAAAGTGTTGGTGGTTGTAGGGGGAGGGGCAGAGAACAATTGAGAGTCTATAGTGCTGTGTGGGGGAGGTGTAGAGAGGAGAACTCATTGTAGAGTTCCCAACCAAAACAGCAATGCTCTTCCCAACCAAAACACTGCTTGGTTTCAACCACAAGGGGGATTCTAGACACAAGTTGAGGAGTGTACCTTTAAACAAAGGCTAAATTACATATAAAAACAAATAAGAGAGAAACGGGAAAGACAGAAGACAGGGAAGAGAAGACAGGGCCACAAAAACCAAAAAAAAGTACATACTGTATACTATGTAAATACCCACTAATGACTTTGGCTGGTGCCAGTGGGGGTTTCTCCGTGGAGCGACAGCAGGTGATCACACAGCAGGTGAGGGGGGCTAACAGCAGCAGGGGAATAATGCTGATCACATTCATGGCCCCAATGGGCAGCAGGAAGTCACTCATGTGGAGGTTGGAGTTCATTGTTTGGATGTAGTAGCCTGAGGGAATCTGGGAGCGGCACAATTATAGATATGCATGGACGCCATTAATTGGGAGAAGTTGCGAGATATGCTACATAGAGGTCCGAAACAAATCTTGCGTGTTTACGGTTCCCCCATATTGTGGCAATGATCTTGAACACTTTTTCCTAATCGTTATAGTCCATGGCCCCCATGGGTCCATAAGAAAGATTAACATCATTTAAAATGCTATCAAGGAAGGATTTAGATTTAAAATTATAACAAAAAATGAATGAAAAACCCCGCCCCAACCCAAATAAAAACATCTTCTCTGGGATTCCCGTAAGGTCCTGAGTGACCCTGCGATTTTGTTATTGACCTGCCTGTGTGACGCAGGCCCTGTACAGCAGCTGAAGGCTGTGAAGCGGGAACAGTCTGGCCAGGACTTTGACGTTCTCTACGTGTGTCTCGCTATAGCGCCCCCCGTTGTTCTCTTTGGCCCGGTCCAGCCAGGAGGTCACGTCCCCACTCAGGTGGCGATAGTGGAGGCAGCACATCTTGAGGGAATTGAGAAACACTCCAAATGTTGTCAGCAAGGAACCGCCTGCAACGGACAAGTACAATCAAATCTACACGTAGAATTTAGGGATTTCTCTCTAACTGTGGGAAGTATTTGTGATGATTGTTTGCTGTTGCAACGTCACCTTTCTTGGGTCTGAAGGTGAGATTGTTGCGCACCATGTGTATGGCTAGGAGGGCC
The DNA here is from genome assembly GCA_025447815.1 of Percopsis transmontana. NCBI lineage: Eukaryota > Metazoa > Chordata > Actinopteri > Percopsiformes > Percopsidae > Percopsis > Percopsis transmontana. Next base: position 6,336 of record JAOEHI010045527.1, on the reverse strand, counting down.
AACAACACGGAAGTAAATGGAATTAGAAAACCCAAGTTCTTAGCCACAGACTGCTGGATATAAGCAATGCCGAGAAACACAACTGTGGAGTTGAGGTTGACCAGCCAGTAGAACCTGACAGGAATGTGGAAAATGTTTTATTCGTTGGCACAGAATGGGAATCATTTGTCAAATGTTTATATGGTTAAATATGGTCTAATAAACCAGTGTTCCAAACATGTTGCTTGGTAGGAAGGTTACAGATCACAAGAGTGTCTGGCACTGTACTGCTGCTGCAACATCCCTATAGGCTCTTATCCTTCTCTACAGTAACAACAAACGGATATTTAATTACTTGTATACAACAACACCACTAACCAGTTGAAGAAAGACATCAGCTGATGTTGGTTGTAACCCTGCAGATTGTAGGCCCCCATTGGGCAAAGGATGGCGCGGATGCCACCGATGCCAAGCGCAGCAGCCAGGAGGCCAGTGTAGAACAGGATCTGACGCTCTCGGGGTTCCAGCTGGTGGCTGATATGATGAGTGTCAATGTAGAAATCTTCAAATGGGAATGCTACCACAGGGAGCATGGCTGTGCCTACAGAAATAGAATTGAAATCCATAGTGGCCCGGTCTCACTTCCAACCCTGAGCTGTGGCATGTCCAAGTGCATCACAGAAAGACATATCCCTTGAATTCAGCAATAAAACTACGGCATTCAATTCAATACAGCGTGTTAAGCCATAAAGATAAGATCATTTTAATTAACTTCCTTTGCCAACTTTAACGACACACTAACCTACAGTGCAACACAATATATTTTCTGCTGTTGTGTCTTACCAAAGAAATGAAGGAAAGCACACAGGTAGAGCACCTTGGTTCTTCCTAAGCAGGTTTCAGCAAACCAGCCTACCAGAACAGGCGTGAGCGTGCAAGCTCCTATAAAGCACAGGTTGACAGTAGCCGCCAGGTAATTGTCGTAGCCCAACTTCACAGTGCAGAAGAGGATCATGTTACAAACAATGCCAAAGAAGGTGAACCTCTCACAAAGCTCAACGAGGAGTACGCAGATAATAACTTGGAGCTTCTTGTGGAACCTTCGTGGGCGGTCTAGAGGAGGTCTTCTGTTGAGACGCGGGCCCTCGGAGAGCTGACCTCTTTGGTTGTTCTGTCTGGGAAGCCGCTGGAGGTCCCCCTCCACCATGACGCCTGGACAGTTAGCTGGATTCTGGGAGCTTTGATTTGCTGGGTCTGGTCAAACGGAACTCTTGTACTCACAGGACAGGGCCAACCAAATGACTGAAGTCACCACAACCGCAAGCATTGAATTCCACACTCTTCTGTGAGAACGCTCGGACTGGAATGTTGATACAAGATCAAACAGTCTGACAAATCTATCTGCTCTCTGCAGTGCATGCTGTTTGCTATTATTCAGTTACACAAATGTCATTTCTCCGTTATTGGTGTGAAGACCGGGAGCAATGTAGAATATATCCCAGAAACATTAGGAGCACCGTGACTCAGACAACAGGAAACAACTTTGATTTTAGTTCCCACTTAGAATGCAGCAGAATGCATGTTTGTAAGCACTAACCTAAAAACCTGTTGATCTGAATCTCATAGGTTACAGTGAATTATGTAATAACACGAAAGCAACAACAACAACTATATCCAGGTATAATAATGATGTTCCCAGCTCATTAAGCCCACCCCAGTCTTTATAAAGGTCTATCTGATTTGAAATCTTATTTGTTTATTTATTTATTTTCTTATTTGGATTGAAAACGTGTATTCTGTTATTTGTACTGACAATTAAAATGGTAATTATGAAATGTTTCTGTGAAAAATTAAACAGTAAAGTAAAGAATTAAAAAAGTAAAGGGAAGTTAAAAAAAATCAGTCAAACCATAAAATCCTAAAACAACAATCAGCCTTTTACATTTTATTTATGTTTTGCCCTTACAGTAATTTTTGTGGCCACAATGTGTGCCTAATAAAAATAATGTTGATTAACGTCAATAAAATTTAACTTTTTCATGGCTTTTCTAAATCTACTCTGAGGTGTACACATTCCTGACTAAGCAGTGGGTTATGGTATCATTATAAACACATCATGCAACCACTGATTCAGTTAGTGGAAAGACTGTTATTACAAATACGGTGAGTATGTCGCACCAGTTTGTGAAAGTGGCCTTCCTACTTGGGAGCTCGTACCGGCTCACCTCAAAGAGGTGTTGCTCATTAGTGGAGGTGTGTGAAGTGTGAGGGAGTGCATCCAAAGGCTTAAGGCTACATATTGTTAAGTTCTGTGATAACACAGGATCGTGGGACTTGTGAAAATAGACCGACATTTCAGCGGGTAGAAGGTTAAAACGTTTATACAATGGTGTGATGACCATAATCCAGTAAGTAAACAAAGAAAAATAAAAAACAGAAGTTATTTTGGATCATGGATGCATACAGTAACGTTAGGTGACCACTCTAGATTATCAGTGCAGGATACTTGACAAAGGGCAATGTTTTATCACCCTGTAATAAAGAACATCTTTATCTAGGGAGCAGGATAGTCTAGTGGTCTAGTGGTCTGGGTGTTGGACTTCCAGCCAGAAGGTCGTGGGTTCAAGCCCCAGAGTCTGCTAAATGCTGTAAATGTAAAAAACATCTATTACAGTGAGCCTGGTTTAACCCAACAGCTAAAATCACAAATAAGTAGATTGGTTCAGACAGCAATTAAAGGGAAGTACAATCCCTTCCTCTAAACTATATACAGACAATAATTATCAGCCAAGAAAAACATTTAATTCCCTCCCACGTCCTCCAATCAGAATACTCGGGTCAATCAAATGAATCTTGAATAGCTGTCTGAATTCTAAGAAATAGGGGCCATTGGCATTGTTGGCTTAAATCGTGATTCATGCCAGTAATCATAGTTTACTGTTACTCCTCTCCTCTAGGGGGGCACAAAACAGGCTATTTATTTAAAATGCATTTATTTAAAAATATGTATTGGGTGAAGGCCTTCAATGTATGGATGGAAAATTATAAAATGTTGCACAATAAAAGTTTATTTATAAACTATCTATTTTATTTTTTATGTTATATGAATTACTTGTATATAGCTCCAATGGGATGGAAAACAAAAGAAAAATTACTTACACCAATTACACCAAGTCAGGATGCACTGACCAACTTTTTCAGCCAATGTCTCCCACACTCATCCATACCCACAGAATAAAGACATTTTGGTCATATCAGGTCTGTTTTTTTGTCAAGCAATTGTTTCTACCGATTTAAGTGTAGCTTATCTCAGACATTGTCTGTACCTATACACTTATATTATAGCCTAAAAGCAAATCGCTTATTTGATTTGAACATCATGGATACAATGGAACAACATTGGAAGCGTCGTTGCTATGGTTACAGAAGCGGCGTGGCTAGGAGTGGGTCTGCAGTGCATCATGGGAAAAATAAATTGCTTGCGATCTCGTCCAGAGTTGAGTAGGTAAGATAAGAAAGCTTACATACATCTATCTTTATATTTCTATCACAATCAGACTGCGCACACATACATAGTTGATTCAAATTTATTAGCAAGGCAACATTAAACTGGTCTTGTTGGCTACCCGAGCTAGCTTGACTAACCGTTGACACTCCGCTAGTAACGTTAGCCAGTAGTGGTAGCATACGTCTATGGCTGGTAGCACAACAAAAGCTATGTCGCGTAAGTTAGCTGTAACTCTCTGCTGGTTTCGTCTCTGAAGAAACATGTAAACATAATGAGGTTCATACGGTGGCCGGTCGGGTCATTTTGCGTTATCAAACGAAACGCTTAGTTTTGCCACATTCACTGTGTTTTGTTGCATGCTTTGCAGCTAAGAAGATTTGCAGCTGCATGTCTGCAGGGAATATGCCAACCTCTCCTACCTCAATCTCCAAGGGTTTCACCTCAACCCCTGTAAAGTACAGCAGTGGATATGAGCCACACAAAAGTTTGGGGGAATGTGTCCTTTCTGACGAGGACACATATTCCCTGCTCTCGCCCATCTACCATGACAGCTTCGATAGCGACGAAGACCTGGATGTTGAACCTCTGTCTGCGCTCTCCACAGACACGTCATTCAGACGCAGCGAGGAGCCCAGACCCACCACCACCTCACCCGACCGGTACCGTGCACTGTGTTTGCTCTAGTGAATCGATAAAGGTAGAGTTTTGCTTGACAGTATGGGGAATGGAGTGCAAACTACTTTCCTGAGTAAGGCATTGAAATGGTTACTAGTGAACATGCACGTCGAATAACCTACCTAGTAATAAACCGTTTATATATGTGTGTGTGTGTAATAGATATTAGAGAATAGAATTTAAAGGAGGTTCTGCATTGCATACACTTTAACGCATTTGTCTGTGTTTCAGCTGTGAATTGCCAAAAACACATATAGAGCAGCCAGCGGCTGCGACTGGGGACTCCATTGCCTCGCCTCCACTCAATGCCTGGGAGATGTGGCTGGTTAATAAGGCCAAAGATGAACGACTTAAATTGGAAAAGAAAGCAGAGGAGGTACGCCACATGTTATTTCTGAGGCATTGTCACCACAGCCAACAGTCTTTGTTTTTTATGTTAATTTGATAGGTATTTTGTTTGCTTGATGACCACCATGCTCTCAGAATTAAAGGCATAACCTGTGGCCACATAGGGCAGAGCAATGCATGCTGGGGCTTCTGGGGGTTGTGTGTACGTGTACATGCACTAATTCTGCATGTTAACACTGCAGATGGAAATACCCCGCCCAAAAAGGGAGGTTTTAACATACTTTAAATGAAATCACACAGTGAGGCTTCGGATCTGACAAGCTATTTGTGTTGACTTTGTGCCTTGTGTTTGACTTGCCCTTTCTGAACCAGTCCAGTGTAAATCTGAGAATTAAATGTTTTTCCTCCCTGCAATTTAGGAGCGGCTACTGATGGAGAAGAAACAACAACAAGAGAGGGAGCAGGAGCAGAAGAAAATGGTTGTAGAGGAGAGGATCCAACAATGGCTGAAGATGAAGAGAGAGCAGGTAAAACGCTAGCCCCCCCAGACTGAATAATAGTAGAGGTTATTAAATGCATTTATGATTTTCTCTGTGGGGAAATTCTATTGGGGAGATTTGGGTGCAGCCCAGCCTTAAACGACACCTCTCCATGTCAACATCAGTCCTTTAGTGTGAGCTGGTCTCAGACTCCAGTCAGCGCATTCCATCTTTGCCCTGTCTAACCATTCCGACAATATTAAAGCATGCTTAATACTGTTGTGAGTCTTGTCCAGTCTAGTCCTGGCTTATGTAGTGTTGGATGATACACAACGTATCTTACGCTAGAGCCAATGAGGTGAGCTCTTTCTGTCTGTCGTCTCTCTACCGGAACTAAAAAGGATCTTAACTACGGTAGTAATATTAAATAACTGCAAACTGAAGCTGTATAGCTCCTGTATCTTGAGCTTGTTGCTCAGTGTTGGATAAGCTCACACCTATAGAAATCAATCAAGCTGTGTGCCACTGCATTGACAGCCAACATTATTTGAGTCCTGTTTGAGCCATTTGACATTCTATCCAGCATGATACAACTAAAACAGAGTGACTTATGACAAATAGTCATTAAATGTGCGCTAGCGTCTGACTTTAGCTTCATTGTATAAATAACTTGACTAAACCTTAATCCCCAGGAGATGCAACAGAAACAGTTAAAGCTGACCCGGGAACAGGAAGAGCTTCAGAGGCAGAACGCTAAACAGAGTGAGACTAAACAGAAAGCCCAGACAAAGTACAGAGAATGGCTACGGAAGAAGAACCAAGAGAAAATAGAAAATGAGACAAGGGAGAAGGTAACTCACGGACCTTAGCTGTCAGTTTTTGTATTACTGTAATCCATATCAGATGATTCTGGTCTCAAAGCTGCATAGGAAACACATTATCTTGTGCAACGTTAAATAGCCAGCTGGAATCTTTCTATAATAATGGTATGCCAGTTTAAGAGGTACGGTCCTGTGTTTGTCACAGGAAGAGGCTGTCAGGAAACAGGAGCAGGAGAAGGAACGGAGAAAGAAGGCTGAGGAAAGCTTTAAGGAATGGGTTGCAGGTGCTACAGAAAGAAGCAGAGCTAGTCCGCGCTCACCTTGCTCCCCTAAAAGTAAGATCATTTGAATAATCTGTTAGCATCTTTGTGTTATACCTTTTGTTCCATGCATACATGATGTTTTTGTAAATAGAAAACATCATATTGACTCAATGATAATAACAATAATACAATTTACAATTTGATCATTTAGCAGACGCTTTTATCCAAAGCGACTTACAATTACATGGTGCAGATAGGGGTTA
>JAOEHI010045507.1:0-20952 GCA_025447815.1 Percopsis transmontana | reverse complement strand
AACTTAGTTCAATTTTGAAGTATGAACTATGAACTCAACTAGTTCATTTTAAAATGTGTGAACTGAACTTTGAACTATGTAGGAAATGAACTTTCCCATCACTGCTCCTCAGTCCTCATCCTCTTGGACCTGTCTGCAGCGTCTATCGACCCTCGCTGAGCTGGGCATTGCTGACTCTCCTGGTTTGAGTTCTACGTGGCAGATTGCTCTTATCAGGTCATTTGGAATGGATACCTGTCTAAACCTTTCTTAGTGCTCATCACCATCACAGGTCACTTTTTGACTCTCCTTTTATATTGTTATGTACAGTATATAGAGCCAGCTACTAAGCTAGTACGTGCACTTTATGTGGTTATATTTACTGTCTCGTGTTATGTCATGTTGCACCTTGTTCCGCAAGAAACAACATTCTGTATGGTTGTATGTGTGACACAATAGAAATGAATGACAATCAAGTTCTCCCATGCAACCCCCCTCTTCCGTGACCTTAACGGGCTCCGTATCATGTCGTTACAGATATCAGCGATAAATATCCAGTCTTGTTATTAATGTTAAAACCATAGACTGTGTAAACAAGTGGACAAACCCTCTGGGTTTGAACGGGGTTTGAAGCCAAGTGTGCTGGCTCGGGCCATCGCCATCTTGGCAGTGTCAGACTCATGCCTAATTCCCGGCTATGTGTAATAAATGGATAAATTGATGGCTTAATATAATTTCAACTGATTAGTTATATAAAAATTCACCCCCCATACAGTCATGAACGGGGAAACTAGCTATAGAGACCAAAACCGTTTTTTGTACTAGGCTGTAAACATGTTTATTTCTGCTGTAAAGTTGGACATTTTAACATGGGGGTCTATGGGGATTGACTCACTTTTGGAGCCAGCCTCACGTGGGCATTCGAGGAAGATGGACTTCATTTTCAAGAATCGAATGTTGCCGCTTGGTTACAACGGCTTGCCATAGCCGCCAGTGTGACCTTTTACATAACAATCCGGCATTCCAGAACCAGAGGTGTGATCAAAGAGCGTGACTTGTACAAAACAGTGTCAACAAAATTACATATGAAGCAAAGCCAGTGGGACAATAGCTGTTTATAGTCTTCACTGCCATCCAATTGTGTTACACTGGAGGCTCTGAACTCCTGACCGGCAGGAACGTAGGACTTGTATACTATTATATACAAAGAATTTTAATGGATATGTTTACGTACAGTAAACGATCTTAGAAGAAATATTCAGATCAGCAGCAATAATGAAGGGTAGTGCACATTAGAAATTTAGATGCTACTTATGTATTTTGCTGAAAATTGGCAGATATCTCATGGGTTTGACATTGTTTGCCTAGTAGACTGTGTGGCTGCTAAAACACAGCTGTAACTGCTAGGGTGTACACTTTGGCTGACACACCAAAAAGTATCTTTAAAGCAATACAAATATAAAGTTTTCATGTGTAGATGGAATGCTATATATTTTCATTATAGTCATTAGAACTATATAGTGAAAATAATATTATTTCTGTTTTTAAATTGTGTGCGCTGCTTTGTGACATGGTTGTTTTATTGTGAACAGACCAGACACAATGTCAGTACTGATATATGGTTTGTGTTTTGTGTGTTAGTTTCCGTGGGTGTGAAAATTGAACCCTCTGCTGTCATAAACAGAAATTAGTAAAACAATACATGTGTTGGAACGTGCTTGGGAACGGAAACCCAGTTAACAATAAAAACGTAATTGGTATAGAAATGTATTATGATGAAAAAACTTTTTTGTTAGATATTGTAGGCAACAGCCAAATCACATACAGTAATTTATTCAATAGACAATGCAAATGCAATAACAGGAATAAAGACAAGTAGCCTAGCAGCCTAATGAGCAGATTATTTTCCTCTCAAGCAGGAGATGGAAGATTGACAGACTTAATGCTTTCAACAGAAAGACCTGTATTTTTCCTAATTTTCATCAAACATCTTTATTATCAACAATGCAGCCTGGAGAATGTAAGCATATGTCTTAAATATATATATATAGGTGAATGTACACTTTTGTGTATGAGCTTCCACTTTGGTCAATGTAAAGATCAAAGCATTGTAATTCTGGCTGGAATTGTGTGTGTGGGTGTGTATGTGTGAAAGAGACACTAGTAGGTCATTTCCTGAGGAAAGATGATAGCGCCCAGCATTACCACTTCCTGCTGCATCGCAGAGAAGCAAAAAAATAATTTATCCCTCAGCCCAAGTGTCACTATACTTATTGCCTAGTATGGAGTGACAGACAGAAGCTTGAGGAATGCAACAGAACTTAACAAGTATTTAACAGAGAGCTGCCATAAGCCCTTTGTGTGTGTGTGTGTGTGTGTGTGTGTGTGTGTATCTGATCGTGGCCTAGCCATGGTTTTACACTACAAGCTAGTCTACAAGCATTAACATTGCACCGACCCACCTTATATTCAGTGTTGCTGTATGTCAGACTCACTGATGTGACAATATCTTTGATGTGCTTGGGGCACCGGGACATTCCAGTGAATTCAGTCTCCATATTGTCCTAACTTGTGCACTCTGTCAACTCACTAACATATTATTCAAGTAGGCTACCCACACATCACAAAACAAACGCACAGTTGAGTTAACTCTGAAAAATGTTTTCTCGTTGCGCAATTGACCTGATATACCTATGTTTAATCGTTAGGCCTAATAGCCTACACACCGTTTCCACTAGCCTACGGGTGTTCACGCGCGTTTGTGCCAAAACTTCTCAGGAAACCATGACGCACAAGAGGGGCTGAACATTTAAGGGAGTTCAACTGAACTAGGACTCAAGAATAATTTCATAACTCCTCAAAACATAACTGAAGCAAACCCAACGCCTGTTAATTCTGGTATTATCGTTTTTTTATTTTAGATATATTTTTGTGAAGGGAAGATCATGATTGAATTGAAGACGATTATCACACTGGCTGTCTTCAGCCTCGTCATAAATAACGGAATGGGTAAGTTATAGGCTATTTATGTCGACTACTCATGATTAAGTTAAGTTTACTATAGCCCACGTTGCGTCTTACTCGCAACTCGCAGTTATCATACTGAATATGACATGTAGGCTATAGGCTAAACTATTTCTTATAAATGTTCAATAGTGAACATCTCACATCGTCGTTATCACAAGAGATTCAATCGAAAAAAGCCTACGCGTTTATGTTTCCGATTCGAGTTTCTTAGTTTTTTTGGCCATTTAGCGAAACTGTTGAAAGGGTCACATTTTCAAATAGGCTAATGCGTGATAATGGCATGATATAGATTGTAGGGCTAGGCTATATGTTAAGTGGGAGGACAAACAATGTGAAAACGAAAATTTTGTTAAATATGTGTTGCCTACTTAAACAAGTGACAGCAAATCCGTTGGGGTTCCCTATAAGGCTACGAAAGAATGAAAAGGTTAAACCAAATGAGTTACATTTAGCGTTTAATCTTAAATTAGTTTTCAGAATACGCGGTGCTGTTAGCCTACGTCAATATTTTACTTCAAACTACGCACTTTCAGCATCAAGGTGTGACTGTATTAGAACCAAGACGTTTGAATCGCATCCAATTTCTGAAATATTTCTGACAATTATATTTAATTGGCCTGGTGATCTAAGTTACCGCTCTGTTAGAGTAAGCTATAAAAGCAACCTCAGTAGACCTATCAACCACCACCACAATCTGTAACTGTCAATGACCTGCAGTGACAGGTGACAAGAATTTCAGCATTCTAGGTTGAATGTGTTTAATTGTACGTTTATTTATGTATTTATTATTAAACAATGGCAAAGATTTCTCTGCAAACAATGCACACAAGCTTACTGTGACAATAAGTTTATGGCATGGCCAAATTAAACTATTAAACTGGCTATAGCACCAATAGTAGGCCATGGGAGTCATGTATATTTTAGTCAGTTACTGTTAAGTTAAATGGTAGACATGAGTGAGGCCTTAGGGGTCTTGCTCAGGAACACTCCAGTAAATCAGTATAATATTAATACTGTAGCAATAATAATAATTTATCATTATTATTATCATCTCACATGCTGCATCAGTCTAACTCTCAAATCTTTTCACTATAGGAGCACCGATGGCCAGATATATGTTTGTGAAATGTAATCCTCATGATGGCCAGTCAAACTGTGTGACTCACAGGAGTCCAGAGATGGAACTCACCCCCGAACTGCCATCAAAACTGTCTGCTTCAGCCACACAATACATGTATGTAGCCTACTGTACTTTGTGCATTTTGTGTATGTGTGTGTGTGTCTCTCTGTCTGTCACAGGTAAAACATCTTATAAAACTAAAATCAAATGGAACAAAGAAGCAAAACCTATTTTAGAACATGGTATGTGAGAACTGCATCATACAAATATAGATTGGTTTTGGTTATCCATCATTGTTAACATAGGAAAAGGTAAAGTAGCAGTCTCAACAACATGTAAATAAGTTAAACGTTCTATGAACACTATAACTATTTATAATTTGAGTTTAACAGTTTGGAGTTGTGAACTTGGTTAACACTGCTGAAACACATCCTGTATTGGTGTAATGAGGTTGTTGTAAGAAAATGCAGAGAGAGAGAGAGAGAGAGAGAGAGTAATACAAGTAAGAAGGCTAGTGATATGCCTCTGATCCTTGTTTCGGTATAGTCACATTATTTAAAAGCTAGCTGAAGTTGCTAAAAAGGCTGATCAGTAGAAAGTAGTCCATCCTTCCCTCCCTATTATGAGTGTAGGAATAGTGTCTACATACCTCAATAGTGTATTGAAACCAAAGGCACAAAATTGTGAATGGCTTGTACATGTTAGTTAGATTACATCTACAAATCCTCATAATCGATGTGCACAATGACTTTTGCAATTCTGGTGGTAAAAGAAAAGAAGAGATTTGTAAACTTCCTCTTAAGCCTTATGTGTTATGTGTACACATGTATTATGTATGCACTCTTAATCACATTTAAGTCCTCATTTTCCTATTTAAAATCCCTGTACCTATTTCCTGTCAAGGGACATTGTTGCTTTCTGAGGAAAGACCCATATTTTAGTTTAGCATATTTTTGCATATTAAAATTAATATAAACAGATTAAAACATTAAAACAGATTACAACAGACAGAAACATTGAGGTAATGTTTATGAAAGGGTATAGCCTCAAATTACTGGGATTTTCCCATGGCTGCACCTTATTAGGGGTCCTTGCTTAAAAACCTAATGGCAGTACCTCCCAACCCAGCCCCCTTTGCTGCTCGCCTTTAACAGGAAGCCAGAAGGAAGTGTTTAAAGGAAGTTTGCCAAGATGGCGGATTGCTTACTGCCTGATTATTGTTCTGTATCCGTTAACTTTGCTGAATGGTCTAATTCTTAGACTTAGAAGTAACAGATTAAAACTATATTATTGCAATATGATTGAACTGCCAACAACAATCTTTTATATATGTAAAAATAGGAATATTTGTTTTTTATTTGTGTGGTATTATGTTTGATGTGAATCAGAAAAACAGTACAGTCACACATACATGCATGCACATGCCCAATTCTGTGGCTATTACCGTAACTGGGACTGTGTGAGCTCAACCCTGCCCCTTGTGGCTAAAATAACAAACAAGTTCAAGTTACATTTCATTATTGTCATATGCACAGAGAAACTATGAGGGGTGGAAGTTATAACAATTATTTGATTAAAATGTCATGTGAATTAAAAATTAAGTTGATAAAACCTCTGCCCAAACTTCTGTCCAAACTTCTGTCCAAACTTCTGTCCAAACTTCTGGCCAAATGCTGTCAACAGCAGTCATTTTGGCATCATATAACTGAGGCTGACAAAATTCTACTCCCCCTAAAAATCCTCCCTGTTGTGATTACATTCATGTGCTTTCTCAGGTACCATCCAGTGACCAAAATATGTCAGCAGAATCAATTTCATGGGTAATGGGTAGTTTTGGCAGGGAAGGTCGAAAGATAGTAGAATTATGTCGTGGAGTGGGAAAACGGCATAGCACCTGAACTCTCTATGGCTTTGAGACATCTCCGATTTTTCCCGCCGTGCCAATTAGTCGAATACAAGGCCTTTTAGAGGAGGCAATTAAACTAGTGGAATCATCAGAAGAGGCAAGTGTTTCAGAGTCGAGTGAACCGCGGCCATTTACCTCTGGGGGCCATGTCAAGTGCACTTGCCATGGTGCAAAACCAGCATGTGCGTGCAAGCCAGCCTTTTATTAAGGTAGAGAAGACGAATGGAGAGAAGAGTAATGGATTGAGTGGAAGTTATAAAAATTATGATTTGATAAATGAGTCAGCATTATAATAAGTGTCATTGTTAACAATAAATTAGGAGGTGCTGTTTTCATCAAATCATCTGTGAGACTATCAAATCGCATGACAAATCATTCACACACTTTATCACCTTTCACCCTTCAGACCTTCAACAGCTTGGATGCAAATGATAAATGCTGCCTTACAAAAAATAGCATTTAATGAAAACGTCAAGCTCATAAGTAAAGTTTAAAAAGTAAGATATATACACACATAGTAAGAAGAGACATAAATATATACACAGTTAAACATTAGCTGTTTAATGCTTTGATTGTTTCTAATTCCTAATACAACTATGCTTCAAAATGTACTTCTAATTCTTACCCCAGAGAGGGAGAGCCTGTTGTGGAGGAGGGACCAGTGACCCTGCCTGAGGAAGGTTCTGGAAATTTTGAGGGCTCTGCATTTGAATCTGAATCCATGGCAGACAGGGCCTTTGTCTCAAAGGACCCAGAGGTTGGTTCTGGGGAGTCATGGCAATACCAAGGTAAATGTTACTAGTCTCTACACATCCAAGAGTTATTACTATGTTTACATATTAAAGGTGTCCCCTATAGAGTCTCACTGAAAAGGAATCAACCAACTGCATTTATCCTTTACTGAACTCTAACGGAACCTGTACTTTTGGGTTCCTTAGCAACCTGACTTTTTTTTTTTTTTTAATCCGAAGGGCTTCTGAAACCCCACAGGTCCCTGGTGGCTCAACCAGCGGAACAGGAACTGAAAGACGACCACCTACTGCAGCCATAGGCGGATGCACGCAAACAATATTCTGCTGTTGTCCTTCCAGACAACACCTGTGATAACAGAATTGATCTGGTTAAGTATAATTTGAAGCAAGCCAAATATTCTTTTGAATTCATAACTCTTTTGAAGAAGAAAAGCAACTATGTGCATTGGTCCAGTACATGCAATAATAATAAGGGATTTTTTTTGCTGCTTTTTGTCAACAATCTGCATTTACCTTTAATGTTTGGAGACATACAATTTTATAGGTTGAAATATGTATTTTGAATATAAGTTTAATATATGCTCTTATATTAGTGCAATACAAATATGACTGTTTGTAAGGCCATTGCTCACTGTGTGAGCAATGCAGAAATTAATTAATAAAGTCTCCTGCTAACATTTATACATGCTGAGAATGCGAGTCAGAATCATTATATTTTATCTCAAGCTTTCTGTGTAAAATATTCTATAATTTGATTACTATGTTTAATAAATTTTTTCTTATTAATGAATAGATAATCTGAACTCTTTTGCATAAAGAGACAGCCAATAAATGTGACAAGTTATCATTGTGTGCCTTTGCTTACTACTTGCAAGGATGTGATAGATAATGCAATAAACTATTTTCACCTTCATATCAACTTCTTTATTATTATTGGCTTGAGGAAAAGCTTCACATTCATGCGACTTCCATAATTCTTGCATTTTTGCAAGACAATATCAATAACAACAATAATAGTAAAACATATACTGGATTATTCCGATTTAGGACCAAATAGATTAATCTCCTTTTCTGATTTTAAAGTTAATCAAGAAATGGGTACTTGCCAAATGCATCATTACCACAACTAAAAATGGTTTAAAGGTACACTCCACAATTTATGTCTGGAATTAAATGTGGTTACAAATATATTGTTGTTTTGGTTAGTTCACTTAGTTCACATGCAGGCACCTGAGTGCTGAGTGGCTGGCACTCCTCTCTACAGAGTTCCTAGGCTTCACCGTTCTTTATTTCTCCCTGCCCTCTCATGCACAATTGTGTCTCAAACACAATTGGGGGTGCTATAATGCAATTAGGAAGTATACCTTTGAAGGTCACGATGTACTTCTAACAGACTATTTTGCTCTGCGACCTTGTGTCTAGTTGCTGCAAGCAAATTTCAGTATATGCCTACTCTGCCATGTTTTGAGGAGAATACCTTGGAACCGTTAGTGAAATCCAATAAAGAAGCAACAGCAAGTGACAATATACACAAAGAAGAAGCTGATTCAGTGGCAACACACGAAAGCACACAATTACGTGTAACTATAGGCTATCAACCTTTTCTTCAGTGTTATTTTTCTATTTTGTGGTTAACACGTGGGAAAAACATGCCCCAAACAAAGGACACGCCCTATACAAAGAATGCACATAACATTGTTGACTAATTGTAGGCTGGGGTGCAGGGAGGTTGCTCAACACCAATTTCTTGTTCGTCTGAACAAAACCTCTTTGGTCTGAAGTATACTGTGGCCTTTAGTACAACTATGTAAGACAGTAAGTGAAATAATAATTATCTACTCAAATATAACATTTGTGTTCCCAATGTTACTCTACCTCTACAACAGGAAAAAATCATTGAACCAAAATCGGCCTCCAGTGGAAAAGCATAGTACTGGGCAGCGGGCGTCTGCAGTCAGTCGAACTCCCCCGCCCATTCATATGACTGGGGTCACATGACAGTAAACCCTACTGCTTGTTCTTGGTTCAGATAGCAACAGAAAGATTCGGCTACACGGAGGTAGGCTAGCAGTTAGCTTCAACTGTCTACACGGCCGAAATGGTGAGTGTGAAACAAAACTACACCTCATTAAACTGACCCTGTGCCTTATTGCATTTTATTTGAAACAATATAATAGGTCTTCATCATTTTGCTTGCGAGTGTTTATTTGTTCACATTTAAGAAGCATGGTAACGTTAGCCAGACTGGTTGAATTAGCACTGTACGAGGCCGTCAAATAATTTCGAATGATCTCTGGATTACCACCCAAGTAATATTAGTTATACATAAACAACTTTATTTCGAAATGATGGCTGAGGGCATACCGGTAGCTGCCTAGTCAGCAGGCTCGGAGTTATTTGCCACAAGGTTTTTCTTAAATACCTTTTCAATGACATATTGGGGTCTGGTTTTAGTAGTTCTTCATAGAAAACGTTGATGTTTTTTTGTTTTTACCCTAACCCTATTTCACCAACGGCAGTATTCCTGTATTTTTAATGGGCTCAATGACAGCAACACTGTCAGGGTCAGGGGGTTCCATTCCCTGCATATTGTAGTGACTGACAGAGGTTGGAATATTCCTTACATAGCACGTTAGCTATTATTACTTTTGTAGCTTAGTGGGACAAACATGACCCACAGAGCCAGGTCTAAGGGTTACAATTTCCAACAGGGACTAATATGCATCTACTCATAACAGTAGAGTTTGGGCAGATGTCAGATCAATGCTTGGGTCTCTCCTGATACCTGATTCTGCTGATGCTTTTAGATGGGTCGCTCTCTCATACATGTTCAAATGATTGTCTGTGCCACATCTACGACTAATAATGTGCTTTGTTTGAACAATCTACTTGCCAGCCTTGAAGTCTCCACTGCTTAATCTGAACAGCAATGCAATATAATTTCCAATAATTATTTATGTCCTTTTGCATTTGAATAAATGTTTTTTCTGTCCCCTGACACAGTCTAGATATGTTTGAAGAAATGTAGTGCCATACAGTTACATTCGCTGCAGTCCAATGCACGGGCTTACTAAACTAAGATTTTAGAGCATTTAGAGCTGATCTCAGTTACTATGCTATCTAAGTAAATATAAAAATGCTATGCCAGATAATTTCCTAGGTGTTTTGAGTAAGTGTTAGGCACCCTAACTATGTCTGTTGATAATCTATTCTGTTTGCAGAGTTTCCTAGGGGGTTTGTTTGGGCCAGTATGTGAGATAGACGTGCTCCTGAACGATGCAGAGAACAGAAAGACAGCTGAGCTGAAGACAGAGGATGGAAAAGTGGAGAAACACTACATGTTCTACGATGGAGAGTCAGTGTCTGGGAAGGTAAGGTGGTTCTCAAACTGGGGAAAAAATCTCCCCTAATTTTGTATGGGTATGGGTTTAACCCTCATAATAATCATACTCAAGCTATTACAATTACAATTAAAATTAGGTCATTTAGGTGACGCTTTTATCCAAAGCGACTTAAGATTACTTGCCGCTATTACATGGAGCAGATAGGGGTTAAGCATCTTGCTCAAGGATGCTCACAGGTAGGTCAACTCTGGGGCTCTCACCCACAAACTTCCGGCTGGGAGTCCAACACTATCCTGCCCCCTATTAGACGCCAATACTTATTCCACTAGGATGCATTTTCCCTAAGCATACACTCATTCTGTCACTGTATGTCATAGCCCTAGCCCTTTTCTATATTGCGATTTTATTCCATGGCGGAATGGGGTGTCATTGTTGTTGCGCCTCTGTGCCTGCAGCGGAGGTAGTCACATAGCCGGAATGATGTCTGTATATAAGGGACAGGGGTGTGATGTTTTGATGAAGCTTGTCATCAGAGTCATGTATCCACAAGCACGGTATTATTTCATGAAGGTCATATTATAGCAGATGTGTCCGCCTGTGGCCGCTACAATAGAATTCTATCAGGCCGTCGGCGGGCGCTACTGGGTATCAACACAATATTGTCAGAAATGGACTGTCATGACATGTAAACCATACACATTCATATACATCATCTTCATTCATTATTCAGCGCGTCATGTCACCAAAAGCCATAGACACACTTGGCTAGACTATATGCCACAAGCCGGTTAGCGTCAGTCTCTCTTATGCTGAGGAAACTTATAAACACAACATTCTAGTTAAGCATTTCTAGTCCATTTACTGAACAATACATGAGTGTAGGCTAATACGTTAAAGTGGGTGTGTTGTGTTGTGTGTGTCACGCTCTTTGGTCTCGCCTCTGGTTCCGGATTACTATGTAAAAGGACTATGGCTATGGTTCAGTATAAACAAGCGAATGTGGCATAATGCCGGGACTTCTTAACAGCATTATTGCAGGATCTCTGTATAAAAAGGGCTACTGTCTGCATGTGATTAGATAAGGTAAAATATTGGTAATCCACTTTTATGAGCTATATTTTATCAGCAAAACTGCTAAAAGAAAAAAAAAAAAAACTAACGTTAATTTGTAGAAAAAAAAAATATTTTTTTTTCCCCCAGGTGAATCTGAATGTAAAGCAGGGTGGAAAGCGACTGGAGCATCAGGGCATCCGCATTGAGTTTGTTGGACAGATAGGTAGGTTCAGTCAACTGGGCATATAGCTTTGCCTAGAGCCACTGATGGGATTTATTCTTGCCCCTTTCCAAGAACTATTGAGTGGTACTCCAAGGTTGCTTTCACACCTACCGTGTTTTGCGTGCACCAACTTTTTCCTGGAGTTTAGGTCTTTTTGACAGCACTCAGGTGCGCACCAAACAAGCGAACCCTGGTACTGTTCGATGCAGTTTTGAGCACAGTTCTGCGATAGTCTGCACCAAACAGGTTATCTGCACATATAAACAGCTAGTAATGCCAGCTGGTGGGATGCCATGACTGACAACTGGAATCCCCCAACAAAGAACAATAAACACACATCCCTGTGTGCACACAAAAGCACACAAACCTGCAAAGTTGTGTCATCGCTGCTCGTATGGGCAGCGCCTTCCGGGTCTAAATTAAAAAAGGTATGGTGTTTTTCTTATTGTTTAGTTTTGGGTTATGCCAGTGCTCACACGCTCACATTTGTGTAAATCAATTGAGCTTTTGAAATACATTTCAGATATATTGAGATCTTCATTTGCAAAATATGATGTTGGCTAACTGCTCAAAGTTAAATGTCAACTGCCGGTGCGCGTTATGCATGTCACCCCTTGCCAAACTCTTTTGGTTATCCTTGAAAAAGAATGCCAAAGCTGTAAAACGATGGACATAGCTGTGCTCTTACTAAGGTAAGCTGCTATGTTAACATTACAGGGGCTTTAAATTGATAGCTTGCATGTAGCTTACTTTGTCTCGTAATTGACAAACACCAGTCTTATCCAGTGGGAATCTGTGCCTTTGATAAAACGTGTACGTTTGCGACACATGAGTTAATCACAGACCATGGTAGGAGTGAATATTGAAATCGTCATTTATTTCTTTCATAGGGAAAATTGGTTAGACCTAGAAGTCCTTATTTGGTCAGGGGCACCCCGTAAATGACGTACACCTTGGCAGGGCTATTGTGTTATTGCAATGTGAAATCAAAGCAGCGGGCTAAGTGATCCAAACAGGTGTGAAATCACCCTAAAATTATACTGAAGATTGTTACTGCTACTGTGCTGATGGATACTGTATATTCTGGACTTAATACTTAATACCTAGCTTGTATTTATATTTCCACCCCTCTCTTACTCGGAGTGCATTGTGTAATAAGTTCATAGTAGAGTAGAGCAATGGCTAAAAATCCCTTGTGAAAGCACATGTCAGCAATGTGGGCTTCCCCATGTGACTAAAACGCTTATAAGAGCATGTGGGGTGGTCATATGTGGGCTGCTGCCATAGTGCGGGGAAAAGCCAGCTTTATTCTATGAGTGAAACTAACAGGAAAATGGATAATGATTGAAGCATTTCTTTACGATTTTTGCTATATTTGGAAAATGAGGCCCCATTTGAAAATGACCTGATTTATTCTCTTTAAATTGTGTCACCTTGTTTCAGAGCTTTTCTCTGATAAAAGCAACACCCATGAGTTTGTGGACCTGGTGAAGGAGCTGGCTCTGCCTGGAGAGCTCACCCAGAATAGAAGCTATGACTTTGAGTTCATGCAGGTGGAGAAGCCATACGAGTCCTATACTGGAGCTAATGTCAGACTCAGGTATTTATAAACAATGCATTTTGAGTAAAATGCTTTCGGTTCTGTTGTATACACAGGATAAATGGTGTATCTGCATTTATGCCTCTCTCAGATCAGAAAATGCATTAAAAAAACACTATCACTATTTTCACTATTTGACTTACGCCAGAGGATTGTAATATTGTAAGTAAATATTATACTATATATAAAATACATTGTTTTAGATTCAAAAGAGCAGCCTTCTGAGTGATTTAGAAGGATAATGCTGTTTGAAATGACTAAATAAATGCATTTAAACCAAAACAACAACATCACCACATCAGTCTCAGCTAACGTGAGGTGCTTGTGGTTTCTCGCTTGTTTCTTCAGGTATTTTCTCAGGGTGACAATAGTACGTCGTCTCTCTGATCTGGTGAAGGAGTATGAGTTGATTGTCCATCAGTTAGCTACCTACCCAGATGTCAACAACTCCATTAAGATGGAGGTCGGCATAGAAGACTGTCTGCATATCGAGTTTGAATACAACAAGTCCAAGTAAGGCAAACACTGTTATTGTACTGTTAATATGCTTATCTAATTAGCGCCCTCTGTGCACATTGCACATTGCAGGCAAGGTCTGTTGTATCCTGAGTTGATGGAGCATTTTTCTTGTCTGCTTTTTTTTTTCTGATGCTTTTCTAGGTATCATCTTAAAGATGTGATCGTAGGGAAGATCTATTTCCTGCTGGTCAGGATAAAGATACAACACATGGAGCTGCAGCTCATCAAGAAGGAGATCACTGGCATAGGTATGACTGTAAGGTAGAAACTTGTTGTCTTCCCTATGCATTTCAACCATACCCACTTGAACTGGATGGCAATTTATGAATCTCTAAACAAAACTCTTTGCCTGTGATTCATGGGATGTGGAAACCAGGCTGTTTATTATATCTATAAAAATTAAATTGATCTAACCCATTACATTTTGAATTTAAGACAACTTAATTAGGAGAGAAAAAGGATGAACTAATCATATTTCTTCTTTTCAGGCCCCAGTACTACTACAGAGACAGAGACGGTTGCTAAGTATGAGATCATGGATGGAGCGCCAGTTAAAGGAGAATCCATTCCTATCAGACTGTTTTTAGCAGGTAACCTCTTCTCTTCATTTTTTAAAATTTTAGTTTAATGTTAAAAGAAGTTAAAACTTTTTATTGGTAGATATGATATGATATGGTAGATATACACTGTTTTTGTGCTTCCTACTAGGATATGACCTGACAGCCACCATGAGGGACGTCAACAAGAAGTTTTCTGTTCGCTACTTCCTCAATCTGGTACTAGTGGATGAAGAGGACAGGAGATACTTCAAACAACAGGTAACACACATCAGCACATAACCCTTTTCATATTATAAATATTGGTTTTGCTACTTTTCACCTATCTCTTTACCTTATCTTTCTGCCTGTCTTTCGGTATTATAATATACATTCATTGTTATTTTTTCCCTTGTGTAGGAGATTGTATTATGGAGAAAAGCTCCAGAGAAGATGAGGAAACGGAACTTCCACCAGCGCTATGAGTCTCCCGAGCCCAGACCAGTCACTGCAGAACAGCCAGAGATGTGAGGACTACTCTTTGGGACTGAGAATACTCACACCCAAACCCATTCACTGCAGAACTGTCAGAGATGTGACATCTGCTGCCTTGCTATCCCCCTTGGACTGAGAAATATTTCTATACATAAATACACGCGTACGCGTACACAGACACACACACACACCACCATTCACCTCCGAACAGCCTAAGATGTGATACATACACACAAGCCAGACAAAACACTTTGACAGTCTGCTGACTACAAAAGAACAGGGTGTGAGGGGGTGCAGGTCTACCTAACTCAACCAAGGAATATGAAAAACCTATATCGTCTTGGCTTTCCAGACGCGCACAAGCACACGCAGCTTTACAAATGTGTAAGCCATATAATCCCAGTAAACAGAATGCAAAACAAAGTTGGGTTAGATGACAACAAACACATAACACTAAATTGCTTTCCTCTCTATCTTCACACAGACAACACTGTAAACAAAAAAAGAAAGAAAAAAATAGCTTCCATTTTGCTCATATTGCACAACAACTATTTCTGTTCCACTCTGATATAAACCCTGTAAAATAAGTCATTTGATATCACTTGGTTATGGCCAACCAGTGTTGACAAGCATTCAAGACAAGTGGCATTACAAGGTTTAAACCTGAGCAGATGAGATGGGAGGCTGAACTGAACAGAAGTTTTCGGTTTTAGCTCAGAGGTTGATCATTTTTGAGCTTTCACTTGACTAGAAAATGTTATCTGGTTGTGCCGACAGTGAGGCTAGACAGCCCACAAACCTCCCTTGTGAGTTTCTGCTGAACGGAAAAACTTGCAAAAAATGTCCATCTCAACAAGTTGTATTTAATGTTGTGCTTAAGGCCATGAGGATATTTTCTTTAAAGTAGGGAAAAATACTACCAGACATAGTTATGTTAAAAAAAAATGTTCACTTTAAATAAAAATCCTTGAAGTACGAGACTGGATATGATACAAACATAAAACAAGAATTATCTTGTTTTAATTTTGTAAAACCAAACAAGTCCAACATTAGAAATGCTTGTTAATATGAATATGTAATGCAGTAGGCCTTTTTTAATTAGTGAGGTGCATCATGCTACTACAGATGCATCTCCAAATTTATCAAGATGCTGTCATTTTGGGATTCTTTATTCTTACTTGAAAAGGTCAAGCTGTTTCTGTGGCAGCAAGCATTTTTTGATTTCCATAGGAACTGCATATATTTATGAATGATCACTGTAAAAATCTTTTCTTACATTATTTAATTTTAATATCAAGGTTGGTTTGTCAATCCACTCATTTAATCCAGGAAATTAATTTTTAGATCTTTTAATAGTGCTAACAGGTAAAGCAGCTTGGGATGTCAGATAGCTGATTAAATGTCCAGAATGGCTGCTCTGTGATCAGCTGATTAGTTTCTATAAAAATATGATTCGAGTTAACTGACCTTGCCCGTTATCAATATACTGTTTGCTGTTTGTCCATCTCACATGGGTCTTTCATAGGCCACAATGTATTTTGAGTCAGTTGGTTATATCTATTGATATGGGTGTGCACTATAAAAAAAAATACTGTCAGATTAAATCCAGCAATCTTTCACTGTGATGCTCTGATCATCCATTAACACTTTAAACATGCATACATTCACATGTGGCATCACTTCTGTGTTTGGGGTGAATGACTCATCATTGGTCAGTTTTGCAAATTTTTTGGAAATTTAGTAGGAAGGGATTTCATTTAAAAGCAACTCTAGAGCATTTCCAGTTCAGATCCTTCATGTCTGTAGTTATGACTCTTAAATACTGTATATCACCACCTGTTTTATTTTATTATCACAAAGTACGCTATTTTGACAGTTGATCTATGTTTAATGTCAGCTATTTTGTTGTTTCACTTTACTACAGTCTCAATTTAGTGATTTTTTTCTTTGTTACACTATGGTGTACAACCTCTTTTTTTTCTTTTATATATTTTCCTTCTTTTTCTGCCTGTTCTTGTTTCTTTGACTTTTTATGCTATTGTTCTGATACTTGGTTCACACTGTACAGACAGTGCTTATTCACTTTGGCTTACATGGTTAAGAAAGACGAAGAAACACTTGAATGCCAAAAAGGTAACCTGCCCCATGCATGTTAATCTTTATATAACTGGTTTGTGTGTGGATGACCAATATCTGTATATATACCCCCAACCCAAATATATAGCTTAAGTTAATTGGTGAATAAAGCAAATTTATACAGAATATTACTGGAGTCTCGTTTACTGTCAGATGAGGGTCATGCTTAAAAAACCCTGGGCATTTCTATTTCAATAAAAGCGCTGAACTTCTGATTCTCAGAAGTGCAGCTTCTTGTTGACATCAAATGTTGCTGAACGGCATTATATATTACTTCTAAACATTTCCAAAGAAGAAAAACTATTAATTATTACATTACTGATTATACAAAGGTCAGTTGCAGTTGTCTTGATTCTTGAAAGTGTTGATAAAGTTATTTAAAATAAAAAAATCCGGGGGTCCTTCTATTTTGCTCAAAGGGCGCCTCCCCATTGCACCTCCACACATATGCTTAATCATATTTTGCACTCTAATCTGAGTAAAAAGAAAGAAATACAATAAACTATATATTTCACTTAAATTCATATATTAATATATATATTTGGATTTATTTCTATGGAAATACGTACAATTGTTGGTATGAATATTATCGATGTCATTTCGATTAAGGCAACTTTTTGGTCAGCTAACAAGCATTAGGACCTTTCCCACGTTGTATCACTGGAGTAAGATGTTTTGACCGTCCTCTGTGTATGTAATGCCTTCATTATCAACATGAAGCAATGATTATTTGTTTTACAAAAACATAACCAGGCACTATTACTGGGAACCACATAATCTCTCCACGATGTCAGTAAATCGGTGTGTGTATCTAATTTCTCGCGTCCAACGACGATTTAGAACCTTGACTCGAAGCACCAGCGCCTTGCCTGAGAGTCGAGTTTGTCATGTTTTCGGACCTGCAGATTTATTGAAACAACCTTCATCTATATCGTTACGATCTATTTCGTCCAATAATTCTGCCAGACCACCCGATACATCGCTTTTTGTCCCGCTCACTATTAAATCGGATTCTCAGGTGGATGGAAGTGTGGGAGTGGAGTTGACACAGCCTCTTGATAAGAGTGAGTGTTTATAGTTTTACTTACCACCCCCCCTTGCATTAGATTGGAAAAAAATTGTGTGTCACCTGCATCAGTTTCGAGACACAGGTAACGTGTGTGCCTCGTACGTGGATTACATTTCTGAAATATATTGTCACTTAGATGAACTTCTGAAGATTCTAAACCGTTTCTACAAGCGCAAGGAGATGCAGAAGCTGGCAGCAGACCAGGGTCTGGATGGTAAGGAACTATGACGACAAAATGTATCAGCAGTATTAGCAGCAGGATTTCATTCACACCAAATATGTTTACATTTTGAAACAGAACAATTGGTGTGTTTGTGTTTTACGTGTGTGTGTGTGTGTGTGTGTGCACAGCTCGGCTGTTCCACCAGGCCTTCATCAGTTTCAGGAAGTATGTTCTGGAGATTACATCACTTACTGCTGATCTACACATCATCCTCAACGATATCTGCTGTGGAGCAGGTTGGTACATTTTCAGGCTGTAGTTTTATTTGTTGTACTTGACCATTGTCATTTATAGCGATTCTCAGACAGTATTTCAACATTACTTTAACATATGTTGACTGTCCTTTGTTGTTATTGTCAGGTCATATAGATGATATCTTCCCATACTTTATGTATCATGCCAAGCAAATCTTTCCCATGCTGGACTGTATGGATGACTTGAGAAAGATCTCAGACCTAAGAGTCCCTGCCAACTGGTATGTGAAGTATACTTAGATTGTTAGAATAAATTGGACTAGTCACTGTCAAGATAATGTATACATTACATGTCCTTATTCCCATCCCTATATCTTGTCTTTGTCTAGTTAACTGGTGACAACAGTGTCTTCTATTTCCAACATAATGTGTATTTGTCTGTTTGTATCTCTGGATTTGTGTGCATGTTTTGTCCAGGTATCCAGAAGCCCGGGCCATTCAGAGGAAGGTTATTTTCCATGCTGGTCCAACTAACAGTGGTAAAACCTACCACGCCATCCAGCGCTACCTTGCTGCTAAGTCTGGGGTCTACTGTGGTCCATTAAAACTACTCGCCCATGAGATCTTTGAGAAGAGCAATGAGGCTGTATGTATGTCTCAGTGTGGGCTAGCATCCTTCTGTGGCCCTTTGCTTTTAGCTGTCCCTCTCTCTAACTCCCTCAGTATTCTCCCCCTTTTACAGTCCTCACTATATTTCTTTTTGTTTTCTCCTGAAGTTAAAGTTACAGTTATATTGAACAACCCTTGACATGACCCCTATTTTTTAAAGTTCACTTTAATGAATCTGCATATTTCCTTTTTATTTTATTTTTTTGTTGGCGGGTGCATGCATTTATGTATTGGACTTGTGTGTGCATCACTAGGGCATACAGTGTGATCTGGTAACAGGAGAGGAAAGGACATTTATGGATCCAGAGGGCCGAGCAGCTGGTCATGTGGCATGTACCATCGAGATGTGTAGTGTCACCACACCATGTGAGTACAAGTACAGGTGCTGGTACATTTATAGCAGCAACAATAAACATAACATATGTAGTGTCAGTTGGTGTTTTGGACTTAAATTAAAATAAAATTGGTCTCACGATACACTACATATAACTGGTCTGTTCCTAAAATAATTATACTCATAAGCCAAAGGGAGGGTGCCAAAAAACGAAGCTATGATAAAGGATGTTCTTTTTCAAAACACTGTTCTGGTATACACTAATGCAGTTTTTGTCTTTCTGACACTGTGTCTATAGGTTTAACATTGTTGATTGGCAAACATGTTTACTGTTAAATGGTTTAATGTGAATGTGTAATCTTTAGATGAGGTGGCTGTAATCGATGAAATTCAAATGATTAGAGACCCGGCCAGAGGTTGGGCATGGACCAGAGCACTGCTCGGTTAGTACCATATGCCTTGTTTGTAGTACTACCTTTATCACCACTTTTATTATACCCTTGATTTAATTAGATTTATTCAAGTTTGTCTACTTTTATTATGTAGTCAAAGTCATTTCTCATTTCTGAATATAACAAGACTTCACTCTTAATGTACTGATATTTTACATTGTAGCTTTAAATAAATCACATAGCTCTGTAGTTTTACATTATGTTTAACGGTATTTTTAATACAATATTCCTTGTAGCCTCTTTTTTCCACATTTCTTTTGTCTGACTTCCCAATCCCTCTCCGTACTGAAAGCAATGCTATCTGTCTCTATTGTGTTAAATGTGTAGGTCTGTGTGCGGAGGAGATCCACGTGTGTGGAGAACCTGCTGCTATCAGCTTTGTCAGAGAGCTAATGTACACCACAGGAGAGGAGGTGGAGGTAAGCGTAGATAATGTAATAACAGACAGCGGGAAACCTGAGTAGTAATGTAGTTACTTGTAGGTTTCTTTGGGAACTGATCTGTTTCCTCCCTCCCTCTCCAGGTCCATACCTACCAGCGTTTAACCCCCTTCTCAATCCTGGATCATGCCGTTGAGTCACTAGACAACCTTAGACCAGGAGACTGTATCGTCTGTTTCAGTAAAAATGACATATATTCCATTAGCAGACAGATAGAAGCCAGAGGCCTAGAATGTGCTGTAATATATGGGAGCCTACCACCAGGTAAGATAGCTTTGTGTATGTCTGTGACAGAATAAGCGACCCCTACTGTCATCGTGCACTTGCTGTGAAACCCTAGCTTGTGTTGTTCTGTGACTCAGGCACAAAGCTGTCCCAGGCTAAGAAGTTCAATGACCCTGACGAGCCGTGCAAGATTCTGGTTGCCACAGATGCCATTGGCATGGGTCTCAACCTGTGAGTAGCCTTACATGCACGCTGTACTACTGTTATATTACCACAGGGCATTGGGCTCCTAGGATACAACCACGGTCTACTAAATTACTACTAAAAGTGGATTTACACTGTGCCATGTAAGCTCTCTTGTAAGAATGCTTTTAGTCACATTGCACAGTTTGAGCTCAATAATAATACCGTGGCAATATTACGTTTATTGAACATCAGACTGTGTGTGCCATGTCTCTGTTAGTGGTTTTTTTGACGTGCATTATAACACAATTCTATATTTCCTGGTTAGTGTGAGTTAAGATGCTGTAGAAGCCAATAGAGGCTTAAAAATCTAAATTCAGTTATTCATATACACTAACCTAAAGGATTATTAGGAACACCTGTTCAATTTCTCATTAATGCAATTATCTAATCAACCATTCACATGGCAGTTG
>JAOEHI010045496.1:5247-20953 GCA_025447815.1 Percopsis transmontana | reverse complement strand
GTGTTTGAGAGTGGGTGGTTATAGAGAGAGATGGATATAGAGAGAGAGGGAGAGAGAGAGAGGGAGAGAGAGAGAGAGAGAGAGAGGGTGGATATAGAGAGAGAGGGAGGGAGAGAGAGAGAGGGTGGATATAGAGAGAGAGGGAGAGAGAGAGAGAGGGAAAACTAAAAGAGAGGGTGAGACTTCACCTGTGAGGTTGCGTGTCCTGCGATGATGTGATTAGTTAAAAGTCTCCACACCGCCTCTCTGTGTGCGTGTGTGTGTGTGTGTGTGTGTGCGTGCGTGCGTGCGCACAGACCGGGCTGTCTGTATGTGTTGAGTTGCCCTTCGCACATGTCATGTGTGTGTGTGTGTGTGTGTGCGTGCGCGTGTGTGCGTGTGTGTGAAAGCGAGAGAGAGACAGAGACAGAGACAGAGACAGAGGGGGTGGGACAGGTTCGGAGTGGGTGGGTCAGCAGAAGGTGAGGAGGAGGTTTTTGAATGTCACCTCGGATGTGACACATACACACACATGGATGCATCCACATACACAAATGTCCATGTCATACATACAGCAGCAACAGCAGCACAATTGTCCATAGAAAGTGATATATATTTATACATATTTATATATATATATATACACAAAGTATATTATTTTTTTCACTACAACACACACACATGCTAATCCTGAGGAACACACACACACATGCCTACACAGACACTAATCTAGGTTAATGACTGTTAGCCCTACCATCATCTCCCAAGCAAGGTTTGTCAAATCCTATGTCACCTGGGAGCTGGACTACATTTACATTAGTGCATAAATACACCTCAGAGCTGCTCTTAAAGATTGCAGTATATTGTATGTAGGTGACACGTATGGTATGTATGTCTCATGTGTGTCTCATATGTCACAAACATACAGTTGACTAGCCCTTCGCTCACAGTAACACAGCATGGATACTTTCTAAATAAGTGTTGTATCTCTAACAGACAGTGAGCACACAAAGACTGTCAGGTATTGAAACTGAGAACTGGTGAAACCCTTTCTTTTTGTGTACTAATCTCTGCTAACGCTTATAAATTAGTCAATGTAAATAAGTAAATAAGTCATTGGTAACCCTAACCCTAACCCTAGCCCTAAGTCAAATGTTAGAACTGACCGACATGTATGAACTGAAACCTACATTATAGTTTGTTTAATTTATGTTCACTACGTTTTATGGGCGTGGCAGACCACAAACTATTACTTTGCTGTCATGACTGATAGGATTTATTCACTTCAGCATTTGAACATACCAAAAAAAAAATGGTCCATGTTGTGTGCAGACAAAGTCACTTAGTTATCAATCCTCTTTTGAAGATTTTGGTACTACTTTCAAGAAAGGGGCTTTTCCACAGTGACCTGAAAGTGCTACATAAGCAGGTAAACATTATTACTCTCTGGCCTGCAAACAGGAGACATTCTCCCACAAATGTTTAGAATTATGATGGCTAATTAGACCTCTTATTGGGCTAATGTTGATCATGATTTATGATGCAAAAATAGTACGCTTAAACTAATCAATGTTGTCATTCTCTAACAGGTAGCCAGGGAGAGTCAATCAAGCAGGAGTATACATTATAATTATGTACAGACAGTCTGGAGAACCTGTTTGTGTGGATGAGGCTTTAACTGCTTAATGAGGAATAACAGTAAAGGTTCAATTTGTTGAATATTGAATTAGTCATTGTGGGAGTGTGGGCGTGGTTTAGCCCTGTTTGGGTGTGGAAGGGAACGCTTGCAGGTGTGGTTCACGGGACTGGGGGACAGGTGTGGGCAGTCACTAATCACCTGTCCCACTTTTAAACAGTTAGTGAGCACAGCTGGGGGGGGGGAGCTCTCCAGGACAGAGAGCACATGGACAGAGAGCAACCTCGCGGAAGCTCTCGGGGAAAATACATGGACATAAAGTCAGCAGGCAGTGTTTAAGCCCTGCCCGGTTTACATGGAAAGAATGCTTACAGGCAGTGTTTAAGTACTGTGCATCGTACGAGCTGTGCTGTATGGAATAAAGCGCGGATAAACGACAAATACTGTGTGGACAGTCGTGTGTGTGCCACAGTCATATAGGAGATATAATGCCAAAAACCATGTTTTAACTGAATACCCAGGCTGACAGATTGGCCCTGCCTACTCAACAGCCCTGTGTGAATGTGAACACACACACACGGTTCACAGAGAGCTAACCAGCCTGTGTTAGCAATAAGCCTTGTCATCACACATTTACTGGAGGCCATATGACACTGGAATTAACCGCCAGGGACAAGCAAGGAACTGTGGGAAAGTGTGTGTTTATATGTGCGTCCAAGAGAACAGAGAGATGGTCTGACAGTGAAACTGTGGGCATATGCGGGAGAGAGTGTGTGTGTGTGTACGTGAAGTTTGTCAGTTAAATCCCCCATATGCTAAGGTCAGACACACTATCGGCAGCTAACACTGGCGATAGTGTGGCCAGTATGTCTGTGTGTGTGTGGGGGGGTTTATCATTGAGAGAGTGAGAGAGAGAGAGAGAGAGAGAGACAGAGAGAGACAGAGGGGCAGATGTACGTAAGTTGGAGAGTGCAGCGTAAACAGCGACTCGGCCAAGCAGCAGAAAGCATGCTGTGCTGTGCCTTTTCATTTTATGTTGGATGTACCAAACCTGCGGCTGATCGCGTGATCAGCGCATGTCACCGCCCTCTAACCCTAAGGTGCAGTGCCCGGTTCGCTGAGCCGGAGGTTCGATATGATCTCTGATTTCATCCAGTGACTGTATTATTCCATGGCTGCTTAATCTGTAACGCTTCTGGTTGATGACTTCTGGTTCAGTGAAGTGCACTTTCCTGGTAAATAAAAAATCCAAAACAAATTCTCTCAAAGTATATCGTGATGGGAGTGGACTGTTGACGAATGGCGTGTTCTGACCGAGGTACAGTAAACTTGTCAGTTTAAGCAAATAAACTTTAAAATGACATTAGTGTTATTATTATCATGAACAATGTCGTGGAACTCGTCTTGCTAATTAAACAAATATATCGACCCATATCGACAGTAGCAGAGACAGATGTCCCTAGCAAATTTCGACCTACAGTAAACGTACTTGTGTCTTGCTCGGGTGACGGCTGCCATTGTTTTCCCTATAAGCAAACATGTTTCCTGGTTTGCACTTTCTGGATTACACCTGCTTTTAGGAGGCAGTCCTCCTATGATTTTGCACCAAACTCTCACTCCCATGAATGTATATGCATTAGTAGGGAACAGGCAAATTGCGATTCTGCGATTCTGCGCTCCTGCACCAGGCAGAATGCGGTTTTAGCCATGTGCGGTCTGTTCGTACATACCATGCCACGTCGCGACGGAATTATGCCTAAAACAGACGCTAACATGTTAGTACATCTGCCCCAGAGAGAGAGAGAAAGAAAGAAACAAAGACGACATTACTGGAAATGGAGGTAATTGCCATATTTAAAATCAAAGCACTAAGTAACAGTCTCATGTTTCACTGTTATGCACAGGTTTTAATTCACTTACCACCAGCATTTCTATCAAGCATTAGCCCTCCACTACAGTGCCAAACAGCATGTAAAGCAACACATGGTTAGCGATGGTAGGTCATTTGACAGTAAGAGAACCTTGGTGCCAATTGGTTTATTAGGACAGTGAGACTGCCTGTGGAGAACTTAACTGTCTTTCTCCAGAGGGTTTTTATTGCAGTGGTGGAGGGAGAGCCTTTGGTCTGCTTTTACACAGCTTAAGGGTTTTTACACAGCTTAAGGGTTATGTACTGGTCGAGGTTACTCACATGATATCTGTTTTCCGTAGCTGTCCCAACATGTCCAAACAAACAACATACACTGCATAAAAGTGTAGCCGTCTAAAGTATACAGAGAGCACAATTTTGTATATTTTTTCAAAATTTTAATACATTTCTTTATTTCCATACAACATATAAGATCAATTTTTGATAAAAAAAATAGCAAATCAAATGTGATAGCCCTTGTTTGTACAGTACTTGTTTGTGGTTGTACTGGCACTGAGAGGGAGACAATTTAAATCCTATTTGAACTTAACATAGGGGGAGAAAACAGGGACCAATGGATGGAAACACAGACACACAGAGCAGATAGTATAATTAAAAGTATTAAAGACAAAGCAACACCTGTGTGGAGAGAACCTAGAGGGAGAAGAAGTGGCAGTAATATATAAACACAGAGAGAGGTGGGGGCGTGGGGGTAATGTCCTAATGATGAAGCGGCTGACAGACCATTTGCTTCAGAGGCCAAATGATCCTGTAAGAACGGCAGAGCTATTGATCCAGCTATTACCCAGCACCACCTACTAAAACCTTCATCACGAGTCCTCCGTGGGGCTGTGTACACGCGTATGTGTGAGTGTGTGTTTGTGTGTGTGTGTGTGTGTGGGTGCGCGCATATGTCCACGTGTGTTTCACTGACAAGAGAAAGGGGGTAAGAGAGGAAGAATGAAATGCATGTGTGTGCGTGTGTCTAGCTATGTGAAATGGCAGGTGGTCAATACTCCCATTATGCTATGACAGACATGGAACCCAATCTTAGAATGATCCGCCTTGATATCCGATCGTTGTTCTCACCTTTAATACATTTAATACATCCTCAATCTCTCTCTCTCTCTCTCTCTCACACACACACACACGCACGCTCACACAAACACACACACACACACACACACACACACACATCCATATAAAATTTCTGTCATCTAAACCATACCTGCAAAACCCCTCCAAACGATTAATGTATATCCTCTAGAACAGTGATTATCTGACTTTTTAAGTACTTCAATGCTGGCTTGTCTTTTAATAGAATAATGTTTTTAATGACATATATACAGTATAAACTATAAACAGCATTGAAAGCTTTATTTTTCATTTTAATAAAAAATGTAAAATTACAAATTGGAAATCTTATTTATTTTACATAAACTATTTGAACCCAAACAGACGCATTAGAACACAGGATACCATAAGCATAAGCAACAAAGTTCTATTATTTCCTTATTATAGTCCAACATTCCCTCTATGTCTCTGACTCTTCTGCACTTCTGGTAATGGATTCAGGCTAAATGGGTTCTGAGAAATACAACAGATCTTGGGAGAGGAGAGGAGATGAGATGAAAGGAGAAGAGGACAGGAGAAGAGGTGAGAGGAGAGGAGGACAGAAGAGGAGATGAGATGAGATGAGAGGAGAGGAGGACAGGAGAAGAGGAGAGGAGAGGAGAGGAAAAGAGAGGACAGGAGAAGAGTGGAGAGGAGAGGAGAGGACAGGAGAAGAGGAGAGGAGAAGAGGAGAGGAGAGGAGAGGAGAAGAGGGGAGAAGAGGGGAGAGGAGAGGAGAGGAGAGGAGAAGAGGAGAGTTGAAGAGGGGAGAGAAGAGGAGAGGAGAAGAGGTGAGAGGAGAGGAGAGGAAAGGAGTGCCTGACAACGGGCCCGATTGCCACTGATAATGGCTGAAAAATTAGGCGTTGAGGGCCGGGTAAGGGAAAGTGAATGCAGACATCACAGTGTGTGCATGTGCGTGTGTGCGTGTGTGCCTACTTCCCCTGACACCAAGCAGGTGGCTCACAACCAGCGTACTGCAACTCACTCAGCCAAATGGGCACCACAAAGTGTGCATTACAGCTCAGAGTCCATTGTTGATTAGCACAAGGTTCATTTGCCCACCACAAAGTCCAAGAGTCCTATGGGAGTCCGAGAGACTGCTGCAGTATTTGATCTACTGTCAGGGACACATACTGGCAGTTTGAGGAAGTCATGAATATCTCAGGCTATGTCGTGTGTACTAATCTGCCACAGACACTATTGGCAATGTCATCTTCCCAGCGTAAACTCTTCTAGGAGATGGAGGGTAAGCCAAACAGGATTTACATGTGAATGTGTGTTTGACTCAATGCACCTATAATGAAAGGCTTATCCGAAGACCATTTGGCATGTGGGTTCTTTCACCGGTTGGAATGCTTTTACCAGAGGGTTAAATGTGGGTGTTTGGGGCACTCTATAGCTGTAGATCATGCAAATTAATCAAGTGCAAACTTACTACTGCCTCATTAGCGATGTAAAGCCCCTTTGCTGTTCCCTACGCGACACGCCGTCTCATTCTCATTATAAAACCTTTCAGCGGCTTTAGGTTTGGGCTATAGAACAAAGGATTGGTAAACTGCATGTAGAGAAAATCTTTGGGATTCATTCTCCGTACGGAGGACACAAAACGCAGCACTTTATCATTGGTTGGGTGCGAAAACACCAGCATTTGTCTTTTTACCAAAATGTTGTACGGTAACGGTTGGTGATCAGTTGGTGATCAGTTGGTGATCATTTTGAATTGACTGCAACATCTGTGATATCAATGTCCTTTAAAAATTTACCTCGATTCAATTAAATAAAATTCAAATACTTTTACTGAAATAAGTAAGCAATGAGTAAAATGTGGTTAGATGGCTCAGCTAAATATCCGTCGCTCACCTTGACAAAATCCAGGCTGCAGAGTTTGGCCTTGGAGCCAAACTGCCATTTGCACTGTGTATTGGCGTCATACAGCTGCCCAGGTAGCTGTTCTGGGTACCTGTACTGACCCAGCTGCTTGGGCTCGTCCACCAAGCACGAGGCCTGGGACGTCCCCAGGAACCTGCTGAGGTACTGTCGGCTACAGGCGGACCAGGAGAAGACCCCGTTGTTTCCAGCCAGAGTGGGGGACATGATGTTGCCCTCTGCTTTACGACAAGGATTCCCCTCTCCGTCATGGATCATCCCAAAACTTGGGAGGAGAAACCGAGAGAGAAATACATCAGAAACAATAAGGCACATTTATTCTGATCACGAAATGGCTTCCATTAGATACTTTAGATCTTCTCTGGAGGGAATAGGACTTATGATAGGGAAAATACAGTACATCTCGTTATAGTAATTCCATCTTCCTCAGCTCGTCAGCGATTAACAGTTTTTGTCCTGCAAGCCATTTTCATCTGAGCGAGCCTGCTTTTTTTTTTTTTTAGGCACACTTACTACTTAATCTGATTAACATGTTGGAGGAATTCTGATTTACTACCGGCTGGGCAAATTAAGAAAAATTCAGATTTTGCGTTTTAAGAGCCTGCAAGGCAGACAGGGAGGCTTTACCACAACATAAAGTTGAAAAGATAAGTCTTTCTCAATGGAAACGTGTAAACCCAAACAGTGTCGTGTGGCCGGTGGCCGTTTCTCTCTAGTACTGTAAGTAAGTACTGAAGCAGAGCTATTATTCCACGGTGTATTTGCTTCATTTAAGCAAACCCTATTTCAGTCACTCAATATCCGGTGAATTCTTCTGAATGTAAAGTTCTGCACGAAACAGTAAGCCTAAAAAACTTACAACATGGAGCAAACCAGAGCCTGGTTCATTTCCCCATTTGAAAATGACACCGCAAGCCTGTGCCTTTGATGTCGTTTCCATTCATTTAAGTTTATGGGTCCAACAATGTGAAGGTGAACCATGAGAAGTGCTGCAGTGTGGTCATCGAATCAATGCCAATGTGGCACCGCCAAGCGCGGTGTTAAAAGGCATTTCACTGATGTAGTCTGTCAGGGTCGTGTTAGAGTGGAAACTCAGAACAGAGAGTAGTGTCAGTATGTCAGCGTTACCCTCTAGCTATTAATTTCGTGTCGGTGTGTGTGTCATGTACTTGTGTCCAGATTCATGGGCGATGGTGAAGGCCAAGCCCAGTCCCGTGTCCTCGTTGATGGTACAACTGCGGTACTTACTGCACATGCCGCTGATGGGGGCAAACCCTGTACGGAGAGAAGAGAAAGGGAAGGAGAGAGACATAAAAAGATAGTAATAAAACACAGAGAGAGAAAAAAGAGTTGAGGCAGCAAAACTAACTAAATCTTTTTTTTTTTTTACACTACAGTGCATTTTCCATGTCCCCCATTACCATTGTTCCTTGTAAACGCACTTGAAAACATTAGCTAATCAAGACCATGTTCGACGCAAATGCTACCCAGGGAGAGTGACTCAGAGTGACTATTAAACAATGTAATGGCAACAGTTCTCACAGGGAGAGCATCAAAGCCAAACTGTGTTACAAAGAACATAATGACATCAAGGCCTTCACTCTCTTTCTGTTCAGCTCTCTAGCCTACATCTCTCTATATCTGTCTTTGTATCTCTATTTGCCTGTCTCTCCCTATGCACCCCTTTCTCTCTCTATCTACATATCTACACTATCGGTACATATCTAGCAATCGTCTATCAATGTACAATGACAATTAGGTCATTTAGCAGACGCTTTTATCCAAAGCGACTTACAATTACATGGTGCTATAACATGGAGCAGATAGGTGTTAGGCATCTTGCTCAAGGATGCTTACAAGTAGGCCAATTCTGGGGCTCAAACCCACAACCTTCCGGCTGGGAGTCCAACACCCAGACCACTAGACTATCCTACTATGTATCTATCTATCTATTTAGTGTGCACCTCTAAGCGCATTCTTGTGGTTTGGAACCACTGGAACTGTGGCTGCGGCTCACAGCAAATCATATGTATGCGCGCATACAAACACGCACACAAACACACGTGCACACTTTGATGCACATATGTGCTTCATCTGTAAGAAGGGGGTATTTCCCCACCAGCTGCAGCCTGCTACCTCAGAAGCTCTGTCCCACTAATGCAGGGCTCGTTCGCGGACACTGGACTCCTGTCAGTTTAGAGTATTACCGCTTACGGTGAATCTTTTACCATTTTCAGAGATGGCGGACCATAGATACGGGATTAGGATCCTCCTTTTATCTGACAAGTTGATGAAAATGTCAGGGGCTCGCAGCTACTTAAACTTCCCACAGACATTTGCTTTGAGGAACAAAAGGTTAAAAGGTCTAAGGGAATTATTAGCTTTAGAAATGTCTGTAATATCTTTATTGGGTATTGGAATTAACTGAAGACCATGGCACATCTACCTTCTTCCTGACTACAGTCTCTACCCTTGGGTCGCCTGTAGGTCAACTGCATCTTAAAGGACAACTAAAAAGGTACATTCCAAACGAAAGTGGTGGCGTAGCAAATTGCGTGGGCATTTTCCAATAAAGCCAAGTGCACCCCGTGTGAACTTTAACCTTTGCCATGTGTGCTCCTACCCAGGGTGTCGCAGGGTTCGTTCTTCCAGGAGCAGATGTCCAGTCCGGTGAGGAGAACCGCATGGTCGTGGCGCTTCCCGCCCTTCCCCACTAGGCCCGACTGCCACTGGCAGAAACTGTTCAGGGACTGGTCCGCGTGGTGGTTAACGGTCAGGCCCAGCTAGGGAATAAGGAGACACACGGCCCAAGTGATTAAGGTGGTT
This sequence comes from Percopsis transmontana, assembly GCA_025447815.1. Lineage (NCBI taxonomy): Eukaryota > Metazoa > Chordata > Actinopteri > Percopsiformes > Percopsidae > Percopsis > Percopsis transmontana. The sequence goes on along the minus strand of JAOEHI010045496.1, from coordinate 11,600 downwards.
CTCAGAAACATCAGTCAGCCACATCAATCTTTTCTGTCTTACTGGCCTTTGTCATACCTTGATTCAGCGACACCACACCACTACCTTGGTATGGTACGACAAGGTATGACAAAGGTATGACAAAGGTATGACAAAGGTTTGACAAAGGCCAGTGAGACAGAAAAAGATTGATACGGGACGAGAAAGTCTATGTTCACTTACGGGGTCTTGCTCTAGGAGTAACAGGCTAACCACCACAACGTTGATGTCTGTTCCGATAGTGCCATCTTTGAAAAGACTGGATACCTGTGCTCGGGAAGAGCAGGAAACGGTTGGTGATCATTTTGAATTGACTGTAACATCTGTGATCAATGTCCTTTACGTTCAAAGAAACACATATAGCATAGTAGGGTTCTGTTGGCCTGATGGAGGTAGAAAAGCAAGGCTCAGAAATGAGAACACCTAACCTCATATCTAAGTTGCTCCGGTGCATGGGTGGACCTAATTCCCAGAGGTTAATGCTACTGTGTATTTTTTAATTTCTGCATAGTGTGAATCATCAACCATCTAGTCATCATTCTGCACACCACGTTGATGGGTAAACAATCATATTGTGAAGGCATTTTCATTCTGTGCTCTACACTACACACCCCTTAACAAAGCTGTCTTTTCTTCTCCACCCTATAAGCCAAGATGGATGCCTACTCTAGCTCAGATGAATACGTACTAGAAATGAAAGAGAACTTGGCAGAGGTCAAAAACCACTGTCCAGCACGATGCCACAAAGCAAACAGCCGTGTACTTAGAGTGGCTTCCTGTGGCAAACTCCTATGAAACATTTGGGAGGGTTCAGCCAGCAGGGCGGTGCTCACAGCCCAAACAAGGTTACAATTGTCCAGGCTATTTCACTTTGTGTATTTTTGCACAAGTCAGCCAAAGCCTCACCATGTTCATGACCGTGAGCACGTAAGTGGTGACGTTGTCCCTGCCGTGTTTTTCCAGCATCTTCCTATCCGCCACCACGAGAGTTTCCACGTTGAGACCTCCCACCCTGTTGGAATTGATAGGCGATCGTTTGGCCCTGCCTGGCCCTTCCGCCAATGGCACCTGAAACTCATCAGCCATGATGAAGCGATCCTCAGCGGGAGGCTCGGGAGCGTCTGCAGTGACAGAAAAGAGAAGGGGGCGGAACGGTGTGAGCAGCAACAGAGAGAGAGACAAAGAGAGCCAGCATGGAAACGAGGCTCAAATGAATGCTCTGCCTTTTTTTTTTTTTCCCTGGCTCGCGACTGACGATAAGAGCGCAGACCGGCTGTTGAAAAGCCAGGAAATTCACTCCCCACATCGCTTCCTCCTCCCGCTCACCAGGAGACAGAGAAGATAACCCCTGAGAGCGGGTCAGCTTCAATAAAAGCAGCAGACACAATACACCCAGATTCCGAATACAGACTGTCACACAGCCATGACCGTTCATAATGAACCTGTGTGTACAATATGTCAAGGGACCACAATGATTTCACCATTCTGTTGTGATACACACATACAGTACATGTGAATATACAGTATATACACCACCTTTTCTCCAGAATATTATATTGCTGCTGTATTTTTATTAAAACCAATAGTTTATGTATATTATTACCAATATGGGGCAGGGGGGCAGGATAGTCTAGTGGTCTGGGTGGTCGAAGTTGTGCGATCAAGCCCCAGAGTTGGGCTACCTGTAAGAATCCTTGAGCAAGATGCCTAACCCCTATCTGCTCCATGTAATAGCACCATGTAATGGTTGACAAATGTACAAATTGTAAGTCGCTTAATAAAAGCGTGGATAAAAGCGTCTGGTAAATGTAAAATGTAAATATGGGTTGAGACTACAGTATTTATTAGACCTTTTTTAGACATTTAGAGACTTCCAGGTGTCATGCACACATACTGTAACAGCATTTAGTGACAGAGGGTTCCCTTACATACATTGCTTGCGGCGTCCACAGAAGTGTTGCCTCTGCAGCTTGCCGTGTTGGTAGTCATGGTGACGCTGATGATGACGATGGTGGTCATCGAGGTAGGGGCTGGACGACCCACCGTGGACGACACGTTCGGCCGAGCGCCTGTACACGACATGCGGGTGGTGCCCACCGGGGGCGCTGTAGTTGTGCTGGACCGCCAGGTGCCGGGGCAGCGGGGCGAGGAAGTACTCCTCCTCTGACACGCGGATCAGACCTGACTGGGGAGCACAGATACAGAAGACATGAGCAATGGAGCTGAAAGCACAGATTGGTCCCACTGTGTTTCTTGACAGTGAGATAACGAAGACATCTAGCCTGTGGTGGCCTAACAACATTTACTGGTCATATTGTACTTCATTTAGCCATATCCTGTGGAGCTACACGGTGGGATATCTCTCCTCTCCCTTCCTCTCAAACTGGAAGCTGCCGTTCAGACACAAACTGTAATCAAGCGTTGCATTGTTGCGCAGAGTAACGTGGAAGCTCTACAGAAAGTGGCGGAGCAGCTGTTCGCAGCGAAACAAGCCACCCAGCACAAGCCCACCTATACTTACAACCCCAGCCCTGTCATAAAATTAACAGATGTGCACAGTGCACTGGGTGAGCCATGAGCCTACAGCTGTTGTGTGAGACGAGTGCTGTGAGACTTTGGCTGGAGAACGAGATGGAATGTAAAAAAATGTAATTCATTTTTAATGCATTTAATAAACCAAAAGACTGTGTTAAAAATATAATAAATACATACAGTACATACTGTGCAAATACAGTACGCTGCTGTATATACATGTATACAGTGTTAAAACCATCCATTAACAATACACGACTTGTTCACACGTTACACTACGTTTTTTAAGGCAGTGTGCGCTTTATATTCACTACTGTCTTGGTGGCAGCAGCTTATAGCACATCCATCCTAACCCTAACCCAAATCACACCCGTTTCCAGGTCTGCTGTTTGGAACACTGGTTGTGGCACAAGGTTAGGGCAGGTCACCTAAAACCCCAGCCCTTGGCTTCTTGGTGCGCGGGGGCTCCGCCGCCCTGTGAACTGTGAAACTGGCCTACTGAACCTTAAACATTCCGTCTGGCCACGGAACGCCCCTCTAATTCACTCCACCACTGTCCAAATGTACACAGAATAGCTGTGCACTCAATCATTCCCACTCACAGGTGCCCATGCGCACGAGATATTCATCGGATGAAACAAAATAGATACGGCACACACTGTACAATCACACACACACACACACACAGACGGAGAGATAACTCTGGACCCCTGGCCGTTCTGTCGATGTCCTCTATCGCCCCCCTGTAGTACGTATGCGTGTAAACGCCAGCATGCTGATGCGTACGGACTTCTATTGAGTGGACCGATTGCCCTGAGACTAGCATGGGGCAAAGCAAACAGCGGCGGGACAATAGGGGAGCCATGCCGGGGCTCTTGTTGTCAAAACAGAGGCTGGACACATGGCTGAGAGCCACCGGTAAGCAGCCCAAACAAGCAGCCACAGAGAGAGCCTATTGGCCAGCCAGCAAGTACCGCATCAGCAAGTAACAATTCACATCCATCTGTCAGTCAGTCCGTCCGTCTGTCAGTTCGTCCGTCTGTCAGTCAGTCCATCAGTCTGTCAGTCCGTCAGTCAGTCTGTCAGTCCGTCCGTTAGTCAGTCAGTCCGTCTGTCAGTCTTATAGTCAGTCCGTCAGTCTGTCAGTCCATCAGTCTGTCAGTCCGTCTGATAGTCAGTCCGTCTGTCCGTCAGTCAGTTATCCCTCCCCACAACAAAGGTCACTCAACCTGCCTGCTAATACTGAATGATGACTTTCATGTCAATAAAATGCGATTGATTAGAGCTCTGAAATAATGTGATAATAGTAAACGATAATACGTACTGTGGAGAAAACCTTATTCATTATAAAACCTTCAAGTTATTTTCAAATCTTGTTGGTGGGACTCTGCAACCCAGCACATGCAAACAATAAGACAATGATAACTTTATAAGTTTATTCAGTTTTGTAAAACCCTTAACCCTGTATAACTTCCATAAATCTGTTAACAGACCAGAAGCTGATCAGTATTTTCATCCACATACTTCTAATGCGTCATAGACAGAGTTTTAGTTTTGTAGTTTCCGGTCTAGCGCACACCACAAACGAGGGATTAATTTATGGTAAATGTCAGCGTGAGGACTTAATATCGAGGTGAGGACGCTACAGAGTCGAGGGTTTAACAAAAGTTCAATTCCACTTTCTCCATGTCTCCTCCAGCCAGTTGAGGTGACTGGGACAGGAAATGAATTCCATCTACAGCACTGCTACAAGCTGTGCTATGCGAGTGTGTATGCGAGTCCTTAAGTCAGCATGTATGTCTCAGCGAGTAATTGAAAAAGTGTGGGTTCCTTGTGCACAAAGCATGTCAGCTTTCAGGATTTCAGTGACATGGTGGACTATATCTTTATCTGAAATCTAACACGGAGTTCACTCCCTGGTAATTTAAAAGGAAATATGATTAATGGTTAACAAACCCTTACCTAAAAAAAGATTGGCATGAAAACACACGGGCATATAACCTGGCACACAAGGCCTTAGCATTATACACTAGTATTATGCTGTGTAATACGACAGAGATCTGAGGAGTATAGTTTCACAAGGCCTCCCTTCAGGCAAAGTAAGCAGTCTGATTGATATGGTACACCTCTAGTTAATGCACAGTAAAGGCATGCATGCTCTCTGCTAAACACCATTTGGCTCCCCTACCAACACGCGCACACAAACATCCATGTACACTTCTCTTCGCATCATCACATACAAAGCTGCAGTCTCCTATGGCTCCCTCTTTTTCTGACAGGACTTTCCGACTATGAAACGAAGGCAACCCGCGTTTTTTGATGTGGCTCTCCTAGCCCAGAACGTACACGACTACACTGCCATCGTGGCGAGCCTGTCTGTCTTTTCGTCGGGGAAACAATTTATAGGCGAGAGGGGAAAAGACGGCGTCATTAGTTTGTCTCTGTGTAAACTGTAGTCTCTTTTAAGGTTTCCAACCGTGATATTATAAGCCAAATGAGTAAGTGCTTACATGCTGTTAAAGACTAGGGCAGAGCAGCGAGAAGCCCCAAGCTGGTGATTACCAAGGTCTAAAAGCACATCTGCACTCCAGCTCAGCAGAAGGTCACGTGGACAAGTTTAGGGAGCAAAAAAAAGAGAGGGGGAATAGAGGCCTGCAAACCAACCTATAATAGAGAACACCTTGAAGCCCTTTTCATACATTGAACATGCAACATTGCCAGTTTCACTTATCTGAGTGAGGTAGTTCAAATGTTCTACAGAACTTCCATACCCCTTTAAGTTTACTTGTCTGGGCATTCTGTCTCAGTACACCTCGTAAAAACTGTCTGTTATCTTATGGTCGACCAGAGCATCTCTAAGGGGAGTAAAAAGTTGTTTGTTAATTTATGCCTCCGTGCTGATTGATAGAAGCTCCGTTGTCTCAGATTCAAAGTTTGATTTGTTGTTTTACTACAGCAAATGGCACAGAGCTCCAGAAACTTTATTAGGTCCTGGGCCGAAAGCTTTAGTTGAATTTTCGGAAAATGTATTGCTGCTGCTGTTCACACAAGACAGCGACACACAAAATGTGGAACGTTATTTCTGGCTTAAGCTTTTTTGTGGGAATAGGCGATTTCATAACTACTGTTTGCCCAAGTAAGTTTTAAGTCCCAGAAATGCTCAATGGGAAACAAATTGAAGGAGATGGGATGGTAATTTTGAGTTATGGATTGGAGAAGTAGAGTGTAGGGAAGAACACAGAACACCCTAGCCAACACACAATAACAGACTACTGTCCTTAACTTCAAATTAGTGTCTTTTTGGGTTTTACAGTATTTTAATGTGCCTCTGAAAATGCCAGGACTGGTCTGAATCTGTGGTCATCCATCATCTATTCGTACATATGCATAGCAGCTATCTGGGAACATTTACAACCGCAGCTACTATCGCAGACAGTAGGGAGGAATAATCCTTAGATAATGTAACAATGATTGGGATCAGAGTAGCCCCTGAAGGGGGTGTGGTATTTCGAAGGGGGGCGCTGTTCTTCAAGTCTGCGGCCTGACTAATTGTCTTTGAACAACCTACTGACACCCTTTGATTATTGCAATGTGTGGGCAACAGAAAAGGGGCGGTCACACACACATAACCACACACAAAAAAAGAGCTATTGGTGTCAGATGAGTCTTTTGTCAGCAGGGAACCTTTGGGCATGGTCCCATTTGTTATCCTGTGTAGACACAGCAGGGAGCAGGAGAACTTGGGGGGGGGGGGGGGGGGGGGGGGGGGGGGGGGGGGGGGGGGGGGGGGGGGGGGGGGGGGG